>JAKUCV010006080.1:163781-212177 GCA_028386065.3 Turnera subulata
ACTTGAGTAATTTTTAGTGTCCATATTGATCGTCTTTCCATTGTCGTGAGCACTTCGGACTCACCCCTCACCTGCGGGCTTTCATCCCGTAGGATGAGTTGTTCATTGTACAGGTTGATGCATTCCAGACAGGCTGTGACGTTTCCCTTGGACGGGCTTGGATCCATAGTTTGCATGTGTCGCATACAGTGTTAG
Organism: Turnera subulata; assembly: GCA_028386065.3. Classification (NCBI taxonomy): domain Eukaryota; kingdom Viridiplantae; phylum Streptophyta; class Magnoliopsida; order Malpighiales; family Passifloraceae; genus Turnera; species Turnera subulata. The sequence goes on from JAKUCV010006080.1 coordinate 163,977, forward strand.
TGAGTTAAAGTCTTCCGCTGTGCATGTTTTCACTATTATTGGGCCATTGGGCCGGGATTTATTACTTATGTTGTTTTACTATTTTGGGCCGTTGGGCCGAGTTATTGTAGTTCACACTGTATGCTTGGGCTTTGTTGGGTCGGGTTGTCACAGTTCCGGCTTGTGTTTACTGTGTACGGTAAATACGGGTCGGGGCGTTTCAATTTCACAGCCAACAACAACAACAGTAACAATCCACTAGTACCAACATTTCTAACATTATCAATAACATCAACAGTAGCATCAATTCAGCAACATCAACGGCAACAAATATCATTTAAATTCAATTCACAACAACCATTCACAGCCACAAGAATTATTCAAGCATATAACATACAAACAGCAACTTGGCACTACGGCAGTATATAAATAATTACTTATCCTCACCTTAGCCGATTTTCTACTCCTGATAGTCCTCGAAGTGTTCCGGCTCAGGCTCCTCAGGGTACTGCTCGTTATCAATTCCTATATCAAACAACAATTTATGCACATATAAGATGATATGCAAATGCTCGACTAATACTATAAGCCGTAAAATAATTACTGCGCTAACTCGGTTCTTCCCCGGGTTATTCCCATTATCATCATCATTCACCATTTAATTACATAGGCCGGAAATATTTTACCATAATTATATTCGGTGTATTTAATACTTTGATAATACCCTTTCTATTTTTATTTTCCTTAAGTATGTACTTTCCAAAATATTTGTTAAAAATAATTATTATTTACCATCTACATATTCCCAAAATAAATATTTCTCATATGGTATACCATATATTTTCCAAAATATAACTACCATTAAAATTCCATTTTTTTCAAGAATTATTAGTATTCTCTTTTTTTTTCCAGATTTTATTCTTTTCCTCTTTTTTTTTTTTAGACTGGGCCCAAGGGTTAGGCCTGGCCCAGACGCAAAGCCCAGAACCAAGCATGAAGCCCACGCCCGGCCCAGACCCGTGCTAGCCCAAGTCCCAGCCTCACCCAGACCCAAGCAGCCCAGCCCAAGGCGCGGCCCACACCACAACTCGGGTCAACCCCTGCTACCGGGTCGACCCGCCCGACCAGACAGGTCATCTCCTTCCTCTACATACCCGTTTACAAAATGGGTTACTCACCTAGGAATGGCGGCGCGAGATCGGGGCGAGACGACGGCTGGGAGGACAACGCGGCGCTGAGGCGAGACGGTCCGCAGATCGTGGTGCAGCAGGGGACAGAGCTCGCCGGCGGCGGCTGCAGCGGGGAGCAAAGAGGCGTCCGTCGGGTCCTCGGCTACCGGAGGCGCGTCAGGAGGCAGGCTCGGGCGGCGTTAGTCGCGTTCGAACGGCGACGGCGAGAAGGAGGCGACGGTGAGGTGGTGTCGCGTGTGGCAGCTGGCGGTTGATGGTGGAGAAAAGAAGGTGGCGGCAGCCCCTCCCTCTTGTCCCTTTTCTTTTTTTTTCGATTCTTTTCTGTTTTCTTTTCTTTTACTTCCTTTTCTCTTCTCTTTTTTTTTCTGGATGATTAGAGTTTGGTGTTGTGTGGTTTTGCAGGGAAATTGTAGAAGGAGGTGAGTTGTGATGTGTTTATGCAGGTGGAGTTTGCAGGTGACGGTAGTGCTGGCTGGTGCAAGCAGGCAGAGAAATAAAACACAGAGTCACGTTCTACACAGGAGGGAGACAATCCTTCACATGCGCACAGGAGAAAGGCAGCTGCATTATGCAGTCGTGTCCCGTCCGGACCAGAAAATATCAATAATACCCCCTTGACTTATTTCTGGTCCGTTAATTCGAGATTTAGCCTGACTTTTCCTGAAGATTCCTGGACCCGAAAATTCCAACTTTGGTCCGTAAAATCCGTAGAAAAATCCCGAGCGTGGGGTAAGGGTCGGTTTCGGAATCCGATGCATAATTTACCCTGAAATAATTACCCAGAATTATTTTACATGGTAAATTACTGTACAAAGCGTTTTTACAGTCCCGGTAAAAATATAAATTTTATCCGGGCTGTTACATGTGGCAACTCCAAATTCGCTGGTAAGCAAACGTGTAATCCTATTTGTCTTCCTATTACACACAACAAACCCTACACAAGTCAAACAAATCCTAAACTCTAAAACTCCTTTTTATTGTTTTTTTCTTGATTAACCTCACTTTGTTTTTGTTTGCATAATTTTGGAGGGGAGGTATTCTTTTGTTCATCCTCGATTGTTAGTAATGTGGTACTAATGTACATGGTCCATTTTTACATTTTATTTGATTTCAATTATTTTAGTTTTAGATACTTTTTTTATGGTTAGGGTGTGACTATACTAGATTTTTTGGATTTTTCACCTCAAAATTTTAACTTAAAAGATATATGAATTAATTTTTTCCCTTTTATGTATTTATAGTCTGCTTTTGTGTTTTTTTTTTTTGTTTTAGTTTGGAGTATCCTTAAATATACTACTTTCATCTAATTTAATAGTTATATCTTCAATCTTCGTCTGTAACAATTCTAATTCTAATTCTAATTCTATATCCGACAATTCCCCTTCTTTATGACTTTTTATAGACTGATTGTTCTGAAGCGCCCCGACCCGTATTTACCGGTTACAATAAACACGTGCCGAAACTATTCTTTCTAACATTTCAGGCAGTATATCGCAGTAAAATATTACACAGTAAGTTCAAATACAACAGCACACAGTATACTACAACTGTCACCCATACTCGGGGACCATTATTCAATCTACACACTTCACACAACAGTAGTAGCATAATCCAGAATGAACATCATCATAAGCAATATAGAAAGCAGCAACACAGCAACATATATATGACACAGCAGCGGAAGTCTTAAATGCACATGCAGCGGAGGTATGGATCCGGAGTCAGGTGGAGAAGAAAGAAGCAGCCATCGCACGACGTACCCGAACTACGAAAACAACTTAACCTACGGGATGAAACCCCACAGGCGAGGGGTGAGTCCGAAGTGCTCACCGATGAAGGATAAACAGAGATATGTAATCAACCATAATACTTTCAAAGTAATCAAAAACAACACAACAGAAGAATCCTACTAAAACATAACTGAGCCAAGACCAAAAGAATGTTTATTATTATTATTACCAATTTTATCTTCCGGGCCCCGTCACTGGACAAGCTAGGGTCGTACCTGGTTATTAACTAATTCCGGATGCCAGGCCAAAACACAATCCGGGATCAACATCCCAATCACAACCAATCCGGGATCAACATCCCAATAACAACATCATCCGGGATCAACATCCCCAACAACCAAACCAAAACGGCCATGACACCACAGAACTAGCCTCTAACCATCTAGTCGTACCACTACTTTCCACGTGACATTATATCATCATTTCAAATTCAGTCCAGTTTCATTACTCTATCCTCAATTAACCAACTTTCCATTATTTCAGATTATTCCACAGACCAAATCAACAACAGACTCATAACGTCAATTAATCACAGTTAACAGTTCAGCATTATTCTCAACACAATATCCACAAGTCCAAACACAATCCAACAACAGCATCAACAATTTCCATAGCAGTCAAATAACAGTCAGTAATCATTTCAGCAGTTCAATTAAACAACAGAAACACACACAGTATTACTGGCACATATCCAGGGTTATCCATCCTCACCTTAGCCGATTATCAGTTTTGGAAATGTCCAACAGACTCCAAGTCCGGTTCCTCAGGTATCTACTCGTTATCAACTCCTATATCAAACAAATAATATGCACACATAAGTGATATGCAAATGTCATGCTACTACTGTATACCGAAAAATAAATACTAACTCGTCTCGGTTACTCCCCCGGATTATTTCTCTACTATCATCATAATTCACCATTTATTTTCAGTGTCTAAAATAATACTATATTTATACCTATATCCGAATATTATTCCGGTATTTTATTATCTTGATAATACCCTTTCCAAAATTATTCCATAAGTATGTACCTTCCAAAATATTTCCTTTACTTATATTTTTCCCAAAATAATTATTTCCATATAGTATACCATTTTTTTTCCAAAATTATAATTACCATTAAAACTCTTTTTTTTCAGAATTATTATTTTTTTCTAGATTTATTATTCTTTTCAGAATTTCTTTTTTTCTTTCTTTTTTTTTTACTGGACTGGGCCTAAATAGTACTGTCCAGCCCACTGCATAGAGCCCAGGCAGGCCCACGCAGCGAGCCCAACAGACAGCCCACACAACCAGCCCAGCACTCCTTAACCTAATAACCAACACCCATACTCACAGCTTAGGTCCAAGGTCTAAGGCCCAGGCACCCAAGACCCACGACCCGGGTGCCAAAGACCCGCGACCCAGGCGCCTTGCGGGTCGTCTTCCTCACCTAGGGCAGGCGGCGCGACGGCGGGAGCAAGGACGATGCAGGCGAGAGCGGCGAGGAGTGCGGTGGCGGCTTCGCGTCCTGCAGTGTCGGCGAGGAGGAGGCGCGTCGTCGGTGTCGGCTGCAGATGGTGCACGGCGAGAGCAGATGGGGCGGCTCGTCGGGTGTGTTGTCGGGTGGAGGGCACGTCGGGAAAAGACAGGGGAAAGGCACTGGCAGCGCGACCACGCGCGAGAGGAGAGGAGGGAGCGATGGTGGTGATGGCTCGGCGGCAGTTGCAGGTGGAGGAGGTAGCGGTCTCGGGTGACTCGGTGGCGGTTTGGAGAAGGAAAAAAGAAAAGAAGAAGGGGTGAGGGGGTGACGTGGCGGTTGTGTGTGTTGTTTGTTTTGTTTTTGTTGTTTTTTTTTTAATTTTTCTGGTATGGGTGTGCAGCAGGTGATCAGGGATTTGCAGAGGAAATGGCACTGGTTCAGTTTTCTTTTGCAGGCAGAAAATGGTGCAGGGAGAGGAGGAAAAGACAGGGTCACGGCAAGTACTGGCATTTCACGGGTGGCACAACCCACTCACATGCTTCACAGTGGGTGGCGACTGCCTCAACACTGTGCAGCATATGAAGCGGGTTCTGTCCGGACCAGAAAATAACTAATGTACCCCCTTGACTTTATTTCTGGCCCGATAGCTCGGGGTTAATCCCGACTTTTCTGAAGATTCCTGGACCCGAAAAATTTCAACTGTGGTCCGGAAAAATCCGCAGAAAAATCTCGAACGTGGGACAGGGCTCGGTTTCGGAATCCAAAGCTCAAATTACCATAAATTAATTACCTAAGATTAATTTTTATGGTAAATAACTGTAAAAATAAATTTTACGGTGACAGTAAAAACGTAAAAATTACCCGGGCTGTTACATGTTCTCATTCAATAATTGATATACTTGTGTATTAACCCTTTTTTCCCTTCATTAGATACGTTTTTTTTTATGTTTTAGTTTACAGTGTTTGAGGCATACTATGGGATTAGGCTACCGTATTATAAGAAAAGGAGGAAGAAGTGTTGGTTTACAATCTTTGAGGCATACTATGAAATTAGGCTATCGTATTATAAGAAAAGAAAGGTGGAGAGGTTGGCTAATTTTGATTATGAGATGTCGGTTACACAACAAAAACAAAATCAATTATGTTGAGCTTGTCCAAAATGGAACGATACATATCTTTGCAGTATGAAAATGTTTGCAAAGCAAGTCACATATGAAATAGATGACTGATTTTAAAAACTTGTATAGATGTGTGGAGGTTCTTCCTTCAGACCTAAGGTCTTGTAAGAGCTAAAGATTGAACTACATAAACTTTAAGGATACTATCTTGCATAACTTGATGGTAGTATAGAATTTTTAAATATAATTATCATGAGTAAGATAAAGTTTTTTCTTTTTTATGCTAGAGTAAGATAAAAGTTTAATTACTAAAGTTTGGAGAGTTGTTGTTAGATTGGACCTAAATAAAGTTTTTGTTGAATTAGGCCTAAATAAATCACTCTAATAAAAAAGTTTTGTTTTTTTTTTTTTTGAGAAAAGGAGGATTCTTCATTCATATAAACAGATCTAAAGATCTGAAATTACATAGCTGAAGATCTAATATAGCAAAAGCATAAGAAAAATCCAACAAAAGAATTCTTCTTAATCTACTACATAAAAATACACAACGTGATTTATCTCAATAGAGGATTTACAAAGGCACACCACTCGCGACTCTCTCTCGCGAGCATCAGATCCAGATCCAATAGGGTCCATGCAACAACCACCATGCCAGCAGGTAAATTTGAGACATACCTGTGGGGGAAAACATCTCTTTGTTGGTAAATTTCTGTAGCAGATATAGAATCGTTCTTCAAATCGAATCTTCCTCCATGAACTTTGGCTCCCAAAGACTTATTTGAAACACCAAAAAATGTGAGAAAACTCCAGAAGGAGAGAAAACAATTCACAAAAAGTGAGACAAAACCCACAAAAAGTGAGAATAAATCAACAAAACTAAAAACAAAAACAAAAATAAACTAGTTGAAAGAAATTTTAGTGGGGGCTCACCGCCGGAAGAAAGTCGGCGGCAGCCCCAAATTGTAGATCCAGAGTTTTTCTCTAAGAGAAGGAGAGAAAAGAGAAAACCTTAGTTATCAGCAAAATAATTGAGGGAGTACAAGTAGTAAAAAGTTTTGCTTTTTTAACTAGATGGTATTTGTTTTTTTTTAATAGATGGTATTTGATTTTTTTATATGATTGTTTTAGATATGGAACCTGATATGAAATCAAATATAGCATAACATGATCTTTATTGATTGGTATTGTTTGAGTACAATGGATGGATTGAGTACGAAGAGGAGAGATCGGGAGAGAGGGGAGAGCCGAGAGAGAGAGTGTCGGGGTGGAGAATGATGAAAGAAGCCCCCTCCCTCTGATATTTTCTAGATATATATAGTACAAGACAATGAGATTGTGTTGTCCACGTGCACAATGTCATTGGTCACGATCGGATTTCCTCTTGATGAGCAGGCAGATAAGGTGAATCGGGCCTCCAGGTATTGGGCCTCGTCCACGGTCCGGGTCCTTGACCCTCCCGTCTTTGGGCCTGTTCATAGGGTTGGGCCTATCTATATCAAGAGCTCCCCAAATGGTTGAGCTTAAGAGCTCGAGCATTTGAGTCTTCTGGGAAACATGAACGCTTTGGCTGCCTCGTTAAAAACCTTATCAGGAAAAACCCGGTGGGATAAAAACCTGATGAAGGGAAAAAGAGTGCAACTCGCGTTCTATTTTTCTTCTTCCGGCATTTATTGATGTCACAGTAGTGTTATGATATGATCCTCCTTAGCCACATCGCTATGTTGTATGGGGAAACATTTATCCTGCACTTTGTATTGGCTCAAATTCTTTAGAAGGTCCTAGCTCCCAGTCCACTTGAGCTTATTCATTCCTAAACTCCTCATGACTTCTTTCCGTGAATGGGTCCTCCTGACGACCTCGGAGTATTTAGCTCCAGCTCCCCGTATTGGGTGCTTAAACTCAAGGTTCTTCGATTGTTGCTCCATTCCTCCTGAATTTTGTGCCTTTCAAAGAATGAATGTAGGCTTGTGTTTCCTTTAGAAATGGAGGGGCATCGAGTCCACTATAGTTGGGACATTGACCCTTTGTAGGACACTCAAAGTCCTCGATCAGATTTGGGATGTTGTAGGTCCCTCACTTTGGGACGCCTTAGGTTCTTCACCAATTGTGAGGCGCTCGTGGCCCTTTATCCGTTGGGGGATGCATAGGTCCTTTATTCCAGGTTGAATTGTAGGCACCTAGGCATAATTCCGGGCACGAGGGTCTAGGTCGCATAGGTTATTTGCTTCTTGGTCCTTTGCAAGGGTCCTTTTTTGGTCAGCCACCTTTGGGATGTGTCCAGGTCCTTGGACTAACGACCCTTCTCTTTCGTGGACACATTAGGTCCTTTACTTTTAGAGCAGCCACCTTCGGGACGCTCCTAGGTCCTTTGCTTTTGGGGCAGCCACCTTCGGGACGCTCCTAGGTCCTTTGCTTTTGGGTCCTAAGGTTTGACTTTAGCTCCCAGCCTCCTTTGGAGTTTCATTGGTTCTTGCTTGAGTGCGGGGCCTTCAACCCCTTGATTTTGAGGACCTTCGCCTCTTACTGGCATGCGGGTCTTTAACCCCCTTGGGTTTGAGGACCTTCGCCTCTTATGGGCATGCGGGGCCTTCACCCCTTGAGTTCGAGGACCTTCGCCTCTTTCGGGCATGCGGGGCCTTCTCCCCTTGAGTTCGAGGACCTTCGCCTCTTTCGGGCATGCGGGGCCTTCACCCCTTGGGTTCGAGGACCTTCGCCTCTTACAGACATGCGGGGCCTTCACCCCTTGAGTTCGAAGACCTTCGCCTCTTTCGGGCATGCGGGGCCTTCACCCCTTGAGTTCGAGGACCTTTGCCTCTTTCGGGGCATGCGGGGCCTTCTCCCATTGAGTTCGAGGACCTTCGCCTCTTTCGGGCATGCGGGGCCTTCACCCCTTGGATTTGAGGACCTTCGCCTCTTACAGACATGCGGGGCCTTCACCCCTTGGGTTTGAGGACCTTCGCCTCTTATGGGCATGCGGGGCCTTCACCCCTTGAGTTTGAGGACCTACGCCTCTTACGGGCATGCGGGGCCTTCACTCCTTGTGTTTGAGGACCTTCGCCTCATACGGTTGGTCTAGATCCTTCATCGAATGCAGGACTTTGGACCCCTTATCTAGGTCCTTTGTTGAATGCGGGGCGTCGAGCCCGTTTTCCTTGTACACATTAAGTCCATAACGCGCGGGACACCTAGGTCCTTTAGTTTTTCGGACGCTTGGGTCCTTTATATCTAAGACGCTTGGGTCCTTTACTACTTGGACGTCTTCAACACAACAATCTGGACTCTTCTTGAGTGTTCCAGGTCCTTCAAGACAAGGTCCTTGGTACTCTTTTGGACGCTTTTGGCCATTATCCTCCTGGTTTGTTTGCATCTTATCATTTAGGCCTGGGTTAGCAACTTATCATTTTGGTACTTAGGCCCGCAGATTGGCCCCAGGGCCTTTGTTTTGGCGCGAGGGCCTTTGCTTCGGTCATTAGGCCTCGTATATTGGCATGGAGGGCCTTGTTAACACAAGGGCCTCTGATTTGGCACTTAGGCCTTAAAATTGGAGCTGACGCCTTGCTGGTGAGAGGGCCTTCATTTCAGCTCTTGGCACGTGAACTCCTTATTTTTGCTACTCCTAGCTCGGTTCCTGGAATTTATAACTTGGGGACGTTTTGAATTTTGATGTCGAGGCCACCTTTGGGACCCATGAGTCCTTGTCCCCTAGGCCCTAGGGCTTAAGGTCTTGATTGCGATCTTCGGCCCTTCCTCCTAGGTCCTCCTCCCTGAGGCCCTAGGGTGTGGGGTCTCTGGTTGCCAACCAAATCCTTGGTTTGAAATTCCTTATGTCCTAGGGCTTGGCAATTTTGTTCATTTGCGCGTTTTTTTTTTTTTTACAAGCTTGGATTGGCCTTGGGACCTTTTGTTGAAAATTGACATGCTTTTCCCAAAATAAGGTCCTTTAATTTTGGCTCTTAGGCCTTAAAATTGGCATTGGGGCCTCATTGAGAATCGCCTGGAAAAGGGGCTTCCATTTTGGAGTTTAGGCTTTAGAATTGGCACAAGGGTCTTCAGTTTTGGCGCTTAGGCCTTGGGATTGACATACCGGCCTCATTGACACAAGGGTCTTCAGTTTTGGCACTTAGGCCTTAGCATTGGTACTACGGCCTCGTTGGCGCAAGGGCCTTCCATTTTGGCACTTGGGCCTTAGCATTGGCACTACGGCCTCGTTGGCGCAAAGGCCTTCCATTTTGGCACTTAGGCCTTCGCATTGGCACTCCGGCCTCGTTGACGCAAGGGCCTTCAATTATGGCACTTGGGCCTTCGCATTGGCACTCCGGCCTCGTTGGTGCAAGGGCCTTCAATTATGGCACTTGGGCCTTAGCATTGGCACTCCGGCCTCGTTGGCGCAAGGGCCTTCAATTATGGCACTTGAGCCTTCGCATTGGCACTCCGACCTCATTGGCGCAAGGGCCTTCAATTATGGCACTTGGGCCTTAGCATTGGCACTCCGGCCTCGTTGGCGCAAGGGCCTTCAATTATGGCACTTGAGCCTTCGCATTGGCACTCCGACCTCATTGGTGCAAGGGCCTTCAATTATGGCACTTGGGCCTTAGCATTGGCACTCCGGCCTCATTGGTGCAAGGGCCTTCAATTATGGCACTTAGGCCTTTTCGGGACACTCAAGGTCCTTTGATTTGTATGTTTCCAAGCGCGTGATTTGTGGGACTGCCCTTTTTGGGACGCTCTTATGGGTCCATTGGGCGAGTGAGCCCTTCATTTTGGGGCATAGCCCATTTTGGACGCGTGGGTCCTTTACTTTGGGACATAGCCCGTTTTTGGACGCGTGAGTCCTTGGACGCGTGGGTCCTTTACTTTGGGATATAGCCCGTTTTGGACGCGTGGGTTCTTTACTTTGGGACATAGCCCATTTTGGACGCGTGGGTCCTTCATTTTGGGACATAGCCCGTTTTTGGACGCGTGGGTCATTTACTTTATTGTATGGCACTAGGAGGAGGTCCTGAACTTCTGGGAGCTTGCGAATAACAATCACATGTTCCCATTGTTTGAACTTGATGTTATTAAGTTGCGTCATTTATAGCATGTTGTAAACTTCTTTTGAATCCTTAGAGAATGCCATGAATTTCTTGAGTATTCCATTACTTCAGTTGCTAATGGAAGGAGCTCTAGCTCCCCTGTGAAGTTTCTTTGTTCCCTGTAACTTTGGAGGATTCCTGAGTAGTTTCTGCCTCTTTAGGGCGTTTTTGGCCATCTCGTTTTTGTGAGCCTTCACAAAAATCCTTCTTGGGCATAGACTTTCCTCCGCATGGTTCTTCTTTCCAACCTTCTTGCTTTAATTAAAGCATTAAAGTTTTCATTTCGCACCTTGGGATGTCTTATCCTTCCTTGAGGATCTCCTCGCCAAAACGTCTTGCTTTAATTAAAGCATGCCTCATTTGAAGTGGCTTTGGTTTTTGTCTATTTTTTATGTTGAGGGCCTCCGTGTGTAGGGCCTTTAGTTGTAGGGCCTCTACCACTTCTTCCTTCATTGGGACTATGGACGTTTGTTCCTTTGGTTGAAGAGCCCTCCATGGATACTGCTGCAGGATCCAAATAGGTCCTTCGTTTCGCGCCACTTTGGTCATGTGGTTGCATTTATTGTTTTTGCTCCAAGTGCTCATTGTTGAGGCATTGAAGTTTTCTAGCTCTTGGCCGAATAGCTCAGCATCTTTAGCTCCAACCCGAAGGTCCTGCTCTCAGTTCCTCGGGGCTAGTGATGAAGACTCTTCCGAGCCTTATGTTTGTATAGTTGTTGAATTCCTAGGGCATGGAGCTCCACTCCTTTGTTGGTTCTGAGTCCCAACGGTTGGTTTCCGTCGCAAGAGATATCTCCAGCTCCAAGGGCAATTTTTTCCTTCAGGGAGTTTACTTGTTTATAGGGCTGCATGTTCTCGGGGTTTTTGTGGCAGGTCCTTCTCCAAATGAGCTTTATTTGTTTTGCCACCAGGAATTGCGTTTCCTCCATAGGGAATTGCTTACTCTTGGGGCTTCGTTGGTAAGTCCTTCGCCATGTGCATTTCACTTATTTCGCCTCCAGGAACTACTTCCTCCATAGGGAATGCTTGCTCCTGGGGCTAATTCCTCCTTAGGTTCCATCAAGTCCTCGCTGCAAGGGCTGCCTTTTGAGGGCATTTGAATAGCTCCTCACAAAGCCTAACATCAAATCCACGCTTGGTTTTTGCAGCGATGGTTGCTCCTATTGCAAGGGATGCTTCCGCCTCGGTGGACGGCTTTCTTTCCACAAGGACCTTTGTCCTAGTTGTTGCTTTCTCCTAGGATTGTTTTCACTTCTTCGGGAATTAGTTTTGTCTCTGTATGAAGCGCTTTCCAAGGTCCTCCAGATCCTCGGGAGATATTTTCGCTCTCATGAAGCGCTTTTCCAAGGTCCTCGCCTTGAAGGTCCTCCACATCCTCGGGAGTTATTTTCGCCTCCACATGAAGCGCTTTTCCAAGGTCCTCGCCTTGAAGGGCCTCCGGATCCTTGGGTATTATTTTCGCCTCCACATGAAGTGCTTTTCCAAGGTCCTCGCCTTGAAGGTCCTCCACATCCTCGGGAGTTATTTTCGCCTCCACATGAAGCGCTTTTCCAAGGTCCTCGCCTTGAAGGTCCTCCACATCCTCGGGAGTTATTTTTGCCTCCACATGAAGCGCTTTTCCAAAGTCCTCGCCTTGAAGGTCCTCCACATCCTCGGGAGTTATTTTCGCCTCCACATGAAGCGCTTTTCCAAGGTCCTCGCCTTGAAGGGCCTCCGGATTCTTGGGTATTATTTTCGCCTCCACATGAAGCGCTTTCCAAGGTCCTCGTCGAGAAGGTCTTCGTGGGAATTCTTCCCCGGTTTCCTCGTGCAAAAGGTCCTTCGGAAGAGGTCCTCATGGAAGAGGTCCGCCCTCGGGTCCAATACCCCGTTCCTCCTCGAATCAAACCATTTGAATATAAACATCTCATATGCAAAGTAGCATTTCATTCAAAAAATAAAAATCGTTAGTTTTCCTAAATGATTCAGTTAAATAGACTGTACCAACAATAAAATGTTAAATAATTAAAAGTGCAGTTATAATAATATAGTATAACTAATTACATAATAGAGAATAATGGATAGTTCAGGTAATTGATTTTTGACCACACGGGCCACTACATTTTGGGCCGTTAAATTTTTCCGGGCCTTGAAAGTATACTGGGCTGCTTAATGGATGTGGGTTTGGTGCAGAGCCTCCTGGTTCCTTTTTTTTTTTAACAGAAGTTTTGGGCCCGTCCAACGTCTCAGCCCATTGATTGCTTGAATCCACCGTCAATTTTTGCTTCCTTTTGGTTTATTCTTCACGCGTGCCTCCTCCTGGAACTGGAAGGCTTCACTTTAACGTGCCCCTCCTTTGAGTTCATGGTGAAAGTTGGAGCTCCCATACCATCGCCTTAGCACTAGCAGATCTCTTTTCCGGCAATGGCGCGTGCGGGGGCGTCTAGTTTGAGCAGCTATAGCCTGCGCGATGATGCGGAGCATCTGGAGCCTCGATGGATGAGTCATCGTTGTCACCGACGTCAGAGGCGGGATCAAATGGGAGAGGATGGCCGTTATTGTTGATATTTTTTTCTTCCTAAGGAGAAGCGATTTGATGTTGAATAGGAGGTGGGTATCTGTGGTAGAAATCATATTTGGAAAAAGAAAAGAATTTTAATTCAATGGATTGTTGCTGTTGTTGTGTGATTTTTTGTTGTAGGGTGGATTTTTCTATTGAAATTAAATGGAGAGAGGGAGTTGTTATCTCATTCTTCTTCACCCGATGCCCACCCTCTTTCTTCTTCGGTGGACAAAGGACAAAGCAGATCCGGAGGAAACAATCGCTCCCTGCTGCTTCCAAGCCCATGGAGTACTCTGCAGCAGCTGCTCGTATGAGGAGGATTGTGATCCGTCGTCTTCAGGGAGCGGGTGCTCGTCGTCGGAATCGTCGCACGGTTGGAATTGGAAGAGGACGCCTGTAGCGGCGGTGAGGCGGGGGAAGCGGGGATGGCACGGGAAGAGCATGTCTGGTGAGGGCGAGTCCAAGCCGACACTGGAACCACAAAGACAGGTTGCCGCCTGACGAAGTGAGGGCCCAGGGGAAGCCGCACAGCCTCCTTCTTCTTCGTTGCAGAAACCGATGGTGACGGTTCCTAAAGATTCTGCCGCCGAAAATGACCAATCTAATTGCTCGGTTTCCGGTCGGATTGGGACCAACAATGATTCCACCAATTTGGATCGGTTCTTGGATTACACAACCCCCTTGGTTCCGGCCCAGTTTTTGCCCAAGGTAATTGGATTCTTTGATGGTTTTTGTATCTGGGATTTTGCATGTTTGTTCTATTATTCAGGATTTGGTCGCAAGGTTCCAATTTCTTAATTTTACGCTTTGAATATCATGTGGAATTGGCCGGGTTTTTGGCCACATTTTTTCATCTATTCTTGTTCTTTTTCATTTTTGGCTGGGGAAAGATTTAAGGTCTGGTTTATTTTTTTTCTTAAAAAAAATAATTGAGGATTTGTTCTTTTTAGTATCTGATGTGGCAGTCCGTGTGGCATATTATCCTTGTCAGCAGTGATGTGGTTCTGATGTGGATCTGATGTGGACCTAAACAGTCAAAGATAACGATAATAATTGACGGAAATTTGGACGGGGATTCGTTTGGTGCTATTTTTAAACGTAATAGGACTCGAATGAGACGTTTTTCTTTTTTAGGACTCAAATGAGATTTCGGGAAAAGATATAGGACTCGTGGAGTCATTATCCCGAACCCCATCCCCCAATTACTGAATCAACGGACATGAAAGTTTCTCACCCTCCAAGAAAACTACTGATCCCATTGTTTTACCCGATTGATCATATCTTTGTCAACCCCATCCCCCAATTACTGAATCAACGGACATGAAAGTTTCTCACCCTCCAAGAAAACTACTGATCCCATTGTTTTACCCAAAAACAAAACCTCCATCTCTACGCCTATGCCGCAAAAACCTGTTTGTGTTGTGTGATAGTTCGACTATGGTTATAAGTAAAGTCAAGTCATTCATCAGCACTCAACAGCTTGAAACATAATTGTTCTTTAGTTAATAATAATAATAAAAAAAAAAAGAAACAGTTTGAAGTTGGGCTTAGTAAGGGGTATGGTCTTGCTTGGAAACGGGCCGCGTATTCGTTCTTCCAAGGTATAACATCAATTTGGATAATAAAAGATCAAAAAAGTTCACAGGTACGAGGCCCAAAAACCCATCCAATGCGTTATCAAAAGGGCCTGAGTACTTGGGCTCACGATATGAAATAAGGGAAAAAGAAAAATAGGAAAAGGAAAGAAAATAAAGGGGGAAACAACAACGAAGTCGGCGGCAGAGTTTTTAGGCTAAAGAGGACCAGGCTAGGGTTTTTTTTAACGCCTATAAATAGCGCCACTAAGGACCCCTTACCCATTACCTCTCTCGTTCTGGGTAGCGGCGGAGTAGGGTTTTTTCTCTATCATCTTTTGCACGAAGTAGTTCTCTTACTAGTTTTCTTTACAGTTCTTGTTTACTAAGTCGCCTTTTTTTTTTCGATATTTTCAAGTCATATAAATGGCGTCATATACTGATTACTGGCGTCCGATTAACGGTGGGCGCCGAGTATGAGCTGACGCTATAGGTTTTTTTCCCGTTTCTGCAAATTCTTTCGAGAGCATATTTGCTTGTTACGGTAAACTCTTTTGTTATTGCAGATCTGGAGAAATTGTTGTTTTTTTTTTTAAATAGATTTTCTTCTTTAATAATCTGTTACGGTGGTGGAGAGGGAGATGATGATAATTTCCCCAGATGATCGACGCTGAACAAACTGTGCTATTTTTTTCTCTTTTAGAGAATCCAAGCCAGATTTCTGATCCTTCTCCATTCCCTTTTAACCTTTTAGTCTCTTTTTAAGTTTTGATTCTTTTTGTTTCAAGTCTGTCTCCTGAAGCTGCTTTGTTTTTAACACCTTTTGGGTTAATCTGTTTATTAATATTCAACGAATTGTCCCTAAATTTAAATGAAGGATAGGAATGGTTAAGTTCTTGAAGTTGGATTTGAATTCATCTGTCTCGATTTTACTACTGACCCTAAGTTGAATTGAAGTTCAACTGCCTCGCTTTACAATTGACCCTGCTGCTGAATCTTGTGGTTCAATTCTACTCTGTGCCTGTTTTGAATGTGAGCCTGATGCTTTCAAAGTTGAATTTTAATTCAGCTGCACTGTTAATATAATCTGGCTCCCTTAATATGAAGAAATGAATTGGAAAATGTGGCCGGGAAGAAACAATTGAGGGTTGAAAATCGTTGAAGATCGATGTTTTGCAGGACCAAGCAAAAAATATAACGGATGAATACATACCAGATTAATGATTTTAAAAGTATAGATTTTGAATCTAATCGTTCTTCAACAATGCCGTAAGCTGTTGGATGAAGACTTTTGAGGTTTATAACTGGCCTTACTAAATCCCAAGTATTTATTATTTCTGGTTGCTTCATGGTGGAATTAATCCCTTTCTCTCGGCCTGGTAATATGTGCTAATGGTGAATGGGATGGTGAAGGATCGTTGTGGCGTAAGTGAATGACAATATCACCAATGTAGACAGACTCTCATGAGGCATGATAAACTCTTTTCTTTATGCCGATGTTGGGGATTTTGTACTGGCATATGATATGACTCGTTAACTGAGATTTTGGAGGCCTGACTTGAACTAATCTAGTTGATATCCAGTTGCATTTACTCCGTTCCCTTGGAATCATCGGAAAACTTAGAAAAGAGTGGGGGACTCTGCCTGCTCGAGAATAGGTACTTGTTCAAAGGAAGAGAAAAAAAAAGTAAATTGGGGCCGCCGAATTTAAGCAAAATCAGCAAAATCAAAACCATAAATATGGTCAGGGAATGTTACTTAGTCCTTACTATCTTAGAAAACTTGACTTGAGGAAGAATTGATAATTTCATTACAGTAAGAAATGCAATCAACAAGAATTTTCTTATAGCTAAATCTCCACTGGACTGCCAATCTCCACCTCTCCAGTGATCTTCTTGTCTTTTCAGATATGAGAAATTCAGCACCATGCTTTCCCTCCCGTAGACTATTGCATTCTAAGAAAGCACAAAGCTCTCCTTCAAATGCCCTGAGCTCCTCCTTCCACTCCAAAGCTTCATGATCAATTTGGATGTTGTCAATGGTAGACAACAACAGCGCATCTTCTTCAACTGTTGTTGGCAAATCATCCAAAATTGTATGGCAGCTTTTTGATATCCATTTCAAGATGGAAATCTCATTTTCTACAGAGAGTTTAGAACCGGAATAAGCAAGATATCCAAGAGATTTCCTCTGTTTTGGAGAAGCAGCCCACAGCCGCAGAGCAGACAATAAGGCAAAAGAAGGTTTCCCATCTTGGCCAATATACATGGAGTCCTTGGGCCATGAATCAAGACAATACATGTCAGGTTCCAAAGGAATAAAAACCTTATCATTCGGATTTCCATCAAGGACAAATCCATAATGTTCAAGAAGCTCCAAATTTGTGTATGTTCCATAGCTCAACAAGACCTGCAATTAGAAAAGATCAAAGCATATTTCAATTGTTCTTTGAATCATAAAGGAAAAGCATCATAATAAATGGAATTTGTTTCCCAAGTTTAATTTTGTTATCATACAACTTCATAATAAGGAAACAGCATTACTAATTGCTGGGTAAAAGTTCATATAGCTTGTGACAGCACCGACTAATGCATGAAATCCACAGTAAAAAGCAGAGAACAAAAGATAATGCATCCTTCAAAATATACCAGCGAAGCTTGGAAAACATGCTTCAAACACTAGTTCAACTCTGAATTAGTTTTCAAGAGACTGAAATAGACAACGCCATCACTCATTGATATAGCAAAACACTCTACATTAGAGCTAATTGTACAAATGTGTGAACATGATTTTCAAATATTTATTCTATTCCCATTTGTAACTACTGTTTGTCCAAATTATGTTGATGTATAATATACAGTTCAAGGATACACATCTATAAGGATCGTGAAGCATTATCCAATAAGTTCATTGTATGTTGCATCTTTTATGAAAATATAAAAAGGGGTTGCACATTGCACCTCTTTACCCACTAATGTCAACAGCCAACACACAAGATCAACAAGTGAAGTGAGCAGAAGGTTCAAGCGTTCAAACAGATTTTAGAAGATTCCAGAATACCTGTTCCCCCATTTTGTAACTTCTCCTAGCATAGAAGCAATAAGCACCAACAGCTTCATCAAAACAACCATCTGTCAACCTCTGTGAATGTGCATCCATTTGCTCCCCATCCAAGATATGTGCCCCCTCCCCATTTGACAAAGAAATGCCTTCCAAGGGTGTATGCGTCTCACTCTCTACATCATCAAGGTCATTTGACTCTTCTTCAGGAGCAGCATAATTAAATAAGTCCCCTACTGGACATAGGCACCCAGCTCCATCCCATGGTAGATGCATTGTCCGTGAGGATATCTATCAACACCATCAAATTCATGGATTACAATGACAGAATGGATACGTGGAAAGAACAGAAAACAAAACATATCCGTGCAACATGCGTTCCAATTGCTAATGCAGATCCATCTTGCCAAATTTAGAGCAATGTGATAAAAACCAAATGCATCCTCACCGTTGCAGAAGCCCAAACCCATGCCCTAAAAGTGAGAAGTTGAGGCTTAAGATTAAGATCTTTCATTAGTGCAGTCACTTCTCTCCACTCGGACTTGGCCTTAGATGTCGCCTTTTCTGTTGTCCATATAGCATCATCCACCTGACAAAGCAGAAATCAACCTAATTCAAACACTAATACCACACCAAGAAAAAAAAAAACTTCATGAAAAATCAAACCCAAGATAAGGAACCCCAAGCAATAAACGGAAACAGTAACAGAAAAAACAGGAAACCGAACTTGCAGGGCATTCTTTTCGAACTCACTGAAAGTTGCTAGTAAGTCATAACTGCGAGGAATATGCACCAGGTAAGGATACCAACTAGAACTCTTCCCTTTACCCATTTCAAACAACAAACACACAGCCAACATCTGCATCACATCCTCCCACAACATCAGTTAAAATGTCTGAAAAAATAACAACAACTGTACTAAGCAAGGCCAATAATATGGAAATTGCAAAATAAGTGAGATGAGCCAAAAACAAGACCTGGGTAGGCGACAACAGGGAACTGCAGTTACTAAGGGCAGAAGCGAGTGTTTTGTCTTTCAACAAACTCTCTCTGGTAAGAAGCGCGGATTTGGGAACTTTAAGTACCAATTCTCCTCTCCTTATATCGCGAACCGCACCCAATCCCCTCCTGCACCCAACAAAAAGAACATCCAATTCACAAAAATCAGAAAAACCCTCACCAAGAAGCAACAATCACAAGTTTTCCAAGCACAAAAACGCACCCGCCGGATTGGGGGAAGTGAGAGACGGCGAGGGAATAGCCTAAACAGGAATTTGGTGGGTGAGAATCGGGGGATGGTGGGTGTGGCGAGTCTGTAATCCCAAGCTCCGCCGCCCATTTCAAGAACCCGTCAAGTGTTTGCTTTTCGGCCTCTTCCATAGCTCTCTCCTCTTTTTCTTCTCTTTTTTCCTTCTTCTTCCGGGCGAAAACACGAGGGAAACTGAGGGGAGAAATGGTGGTGGAAGTAGATTTTTACTGTGTGGTTACTGGTTACTGGTGTGGTAATAAAACTTACCTCTCTAATAGTGGATGGGCTTTTGTATCGAACTGCAAACGGGAAAGAAACTTATATCGAGAGCCGTGGCCCAATTTATCCATAGGTCCAAGTAGAAAGCCCAAATTATTAATCCGGAGCCCGACCATCGTAACAAAACTGGTTCTGTGCCTAATCCATTCGATTCTGATATTTATTTATTTATTTATGTTGCATAGCATTGTGGAACAGTAGCATATGAATGATTGAATGCCAAATAGTAAATATAAATTTTGTAGGAGAAAATTTTCTATAGTGCTCCTGTATGAAAGTAATAATATAAATTGTTTATATTATACCACCACTTGGTACAGTTTAGTAATATAGATTTGTTAATCAGTAAGGTAGAAATTCTAAACATGGTTGGCAGGCAAGTCCCATCCAATCCACCAAAGGGGGGAAAAAGAGGAGCCAAAAGGAACGACCTAGCTATGGGCAAAGATAAGACTGATTGTTTTTGTTTTCTTTTCTCTAAAAATAGCCAAAAGAAATTGTATTCAAACTTCAAAGCATCTCACGTGCATTGAAATTATTGATCACCATACCCCCCTCGCGTTTGGATTTTCAAATGCATCAATCAACTTTTTCTTTTGGTCATAAATCGAGATTTCAACCTCATTAATCATGGATTTAAATCAACTCCACTGTGAAGCAAACGATGAAATGAGATCAGGTACCTCTAGCGTATTTTTTGTTGGTAATGCAATGCTAATAACGGTATAGGTGGGCTTTTTGTAGAGCAGAAATTTCAAACCTTGGGTCTATCCCGAACCAATATAATACTTCCAAAGTGGAATTTTCTAACATCGCACTCAACAGACACGAGTCAAAAAGGATGAAAAGGACAACCTTTGTACAAGTCTCCTCCTAGAGGATTCTGGGGGCTGTTGTCATCCCACTTTGTGGCAAACTGTATTATTTGCGGGTCTTTAGACCATCTCCAGTGTGGGCTTCATGACAGGGCTCTATTTGCCATATCAGCAATTTAGAGTCTGTCTCGCCACTGGAGGAAAAAGAGAGGCTCTGTGAATAGAAGAGACCGTCTCTAAAAATAGAGACCGGGAGAGCCCGCCTCTATCTACTTCCTCTATTATTATATTATTTAATTTGTATATAATAAAAATTATATTTGTAAGATTAATAATATAATATACATATGGGTCCTCAATAGAGCCTCCGAATAGAGCCTGTATGATTGGACGATATCAGAGGCTCTAAATGTAAGTGAAGGCTCTGTCTGATGTGGCGTTGATGTGGCGCTGATATGGCAATAATAGAGCCTCCGGATAGAGCCTGAGACTGGAGATGGTCTTAGGTGCAGTTGGGCTTGAGCCCGCTTTCTTTTTTTTTATATATCTCGGGTTTTTTTTTCTATAAAAAATGCTTTACATTACAGAATATTATTACCAACTATCATATGCATATTTAAATCGTGTAAAAGATAAACAAAAACAAATTCTTCCGCTATTTCGCAATTGTAGAATATAATTTAATTCAATGGTTCCAATTTCGCTGAGAAATATTTTAAACTTCCAAATTTGATATGGATGATCTTATGTCCAGAAAAAGCACAAACATTTGCAGTAAAGAACACATCATTAGCGCCATAGTTTTGTTAAGCATGACTCTTGAAACCAAAATCAACCCACATTTATTTTATGGGTCAATAGTCTTTCCTCGAAAGAGAAAACTAGATGGACTGAAACTTGCGAAACAGTCTAAGCACTGACTCGCCCAAAGAGAAAAACGGGAGCTTGTTATTGACCGCTTCCATTAAACGATTTCATACGGAAACGGAACTGGCAATCTATTATTTTTCCAAATGATAAAGTGATCACATACACTGAACTTTCCTCTTAATAAACGTCGAAGACTGTTCAAAGAAAGAAAAACTCTCACTCCCTCAGTAAGTACCGAATTTTTATTTTCTAAAAAATAAAACTCGGAGTTCATTAACGATCAAAGTCTATACTGAAGTTTCCATGTTACTATTTTATACATTTTCTTTTTCGTTTGTTCCTTTGTAAGCATATTTTTTTTGTATAAAAAAAGTTAGGTTGGGGAGATTGGAGAGTCGACCTTTGGCTAGTGTCTTTTTGTTCCTCATTCTTCCTCCAACTCGTTGTAATTATTACTACTACAATAGAACTTTTAAAGTAATATCATGAGTCTCCACTTGCACAATTGGAGTCATTCTTTTGCATTTTACGTGCACGTATTGAATTACATGGGTACAAAAAAAAAAACCCACAATCATGCTTGAATTGCGCATATCTGAATTTCCCAGATTCATAGCATCTTCCACTTATTCAGATTCGGGCTACATAAGAAGGCAGGAGGGAGGAAGGGTTCATATTCATTTCTCTCTATAAGAAAAAGAAAAGCTGTGCATGATTCCAATCGCATTAAACTTTTAGATACCATACCACCTGTCTGTCTACAAAAATATTATTAAAGTTAAACACCTTTTTCTTACAAGTGACGGATAACAGGTTTGTTTGGTCACAAATATAAAACAAACAAAATTGTACCCCAATTCTCGAAGAATAAACAAAAACAAAGTACACCTACAGTCTGGCAACCTAGCGAATGGGAAAATGATATAAAACTAAAAGGTGGCGGTAGGTTTTACGCGTTCAATTCAAGGCCTTCAAATCGTTACAAATGCAATTTGTGGGCGGGCCCATTATCACCAAGAATTCACAGCCAAAAGAGTTCTTTAAAATTAAATACAACGTGGTTCTTGTTTCCGACACAGCTTTGCAACAGCAACGTTAACGTATTCAAACACTAAAAACCAATTGGAGAATTTAAGTAAAGAAAACCAATTCTAATACTTAAGTGTCAACTTCCTTGCAATTTCCTTAACAAAATAATAGTCCACACAGTCGACACTTTTCCACAATGCTACAATTCCCTCCACTGACCACTACTGACTGACTGGAATTACTGGCCCCGCCACCCCCCACCCCCATATCACATCCCACCACCACCTTTTCCACAAAACTTCTGTTTTCATCTATCAAGAGTCAAGACCGAACCAGATAATTAGACCATTAAGTAAAACATGGTGTGAGAGTCTGATTGGCCTGGGTTTTTAGGTTAATTAATAATTTTCATTGAGTCGGAAAAATAATTAGTTGATCAGTTTTGACTAATAATAGTGACTGGATAGGGTAATCTTGGAGAACATGAGTAGAGTAGGCTGTGTGTTTCTTTGTGAATTAGATATTTCTTTTTCGTATGCAATCAGATTTTGATACAATGTTGAGAATGTGTCGTATAAATTATAATAGTTCAATTGTTTAATTCTGACAAAAGAAAATTTTGTTTAATTGATTCGTTTGACCTCAGTTGAATTGAAACATCATTTCATTTGACCAGCTACCAGCTACGTGTCTTGTTCAACGTTCGATCTGATGATAACTATGACAATTATTTTTTTGATAGTGTTGCCACGGATACCCGCACAACTTTTTCTCTACACGGAAAATGATAGACCCACAAAAAGATTATATTACGCTCTCATTTCTTTTTCTTGCTTGAACATTAAAAAACGTCAGACCGTTATCTCTATTCTTATTTTCGTAACATCATTAAAACCTCTTTCTTCTTTTCACCAAGAATAGAGAAAGAAAGAAGAGAAAGCCAAATCCAATTTCAGGATTAAAGAAATCCTTGGAGGTATATTGTTAGGGTCTCTCTAACCAAGTTTTGAATGAAATTTGATTTGATTCTCAAAATAATAAAAAAAAACATTAAATTGGTCACGTCATCGTTAATGTAACTAAGTATAGGAACCAGACAGTACTCTTTACAACACCACATGTTGCTCTGTATAGGACTAGTACATGGTAAAAATAATTGCAATTGAGCTGAAAAACAAAGCAATTGCGATTCCACCCGATAAGTGGTGCAAACGCCACATGAATATGTTTTAAACCAAAATATTTTCCAAATTGTCCCTTTGGTATATACCGGAGTCCCAAATAGGATCTTAGTTTCGTTTTTTTTTTTTTACTTTTTTTCCTATTTTTCACTTGATTTCTTTCTATTTTTTGGTCGGTATTGTCCCCTTTTTTTTCTCCTTTTGGGTTCTTTTTTTTGGTTTGATAAGGAGGATCATCCATCCACTTGTTACTTCAACCATCCACTCCTGGCTTGCCACGTGGCACCGCCAATCGCCCTTTGAGCATCCAGTGCCTGAGCTTTTGCACCCGATAACGTTATCTCCCAAACTCCCACTGATTGGGGGTTATCCGATCTACGTGTCCGAATGACCGGATCACCTTTTCGGGTTTCTATTTTGCACTTTCCCCCCCTTTTTTTTTTTTTGATAATAGACTTGGTATATGTTTTCCACCTTTTTGGAAGATCCTATATCCATCAATTAACCGGTTAACGGGTCGGGCTGCAGGGTGAGACTGGGGTCAATACCCTACCGCCTCTACCTTTCACCCCTTTTGCATTGTTGTTTCTGAAGTAATAATCAGCATTTTTTTTAATTTCCCAACAGATATCCGGAACTTAGTCCCAACTAAATCGGGTTCTTTTTTAGGTGACCTATTCAATATATTAAAGTAGAGCATTATTGTATAATTATTCATAATATAGTCAAATGTAAGATGAGGTCCAAATTTGTTTCTCAAAAAAAAAAAAAAAGATGAGGTCCAAATATTGTTAGTTATAAACCTCATCTTAGTCCTTTAGACACATGACCATGTTAGGAATATTGAGAGCATCCAAGGCGGGTCAAAACAAAGAACCATGATAAAAGAATCCATTGAGCAATTCGGATCTCCACCCTTTTTACTGACACGGGGACTGTATATTTTTCTTCCAAGGAGGGCTGAGCGAGCGTTAACCAAAACACACAGCAGGACCACCACAAAGTTGGGGGAAGAAAAGACATAAATATAGACCAGACAAACCGAAATACAAACGAACTCGGAAAAAAACTATACAAAACCCACCAAGACACAACAAAAACATCGCAAGTTGCATTCTTGCAAGGGTCTGGAAAGCCGGAGAGTTAAGTGGTCATTGTTAGTTTCCCCACTCGGGTCATGCTTTCACTTCCATACTTTGGTTAGGCCCACGTTTTGCTGCAAAACAAACTAGAAGCTCTTCCAGTTGGCTCTGTGTGGTTTGTAGAGCAGCAAAAAAGGTGTGGTTCTTTCTTACCAGTTACCATGAATATAATTTTCCCAAATGTGCTTTTAGTATATTCTAGTCACATCTCTCGTTGATTAAAATAGCGAGTGAATATATCGTGTGCAAAGTTATACACAGTTGTATCACAGTTGTATTTATAGATTTTGCAATTTATTTTTTCCCTTGAAGATCCTTCCCATATGCGAGTTAATTTTTTTTCCTCTTTTTGCATCTCAATTTGCTTTGAGCTGCTCTTGCTCGTGTGCTGACTACAGCATTTTTGGTTCAATTTACAGAATAGCTTGCGCTGAGCTAGCTCTCTTCTCTCGCTGTTCAAGAACTCGAGGAGTTGGTCTAATATGACGGTTCTTGTTTGACATAGTAGTTGATAAGCTTTTTGTGTGTGTGTGTGTGGCTACCCTTTTAGTTCTTGCGTCAAAGGGCAAGTGGGGGGGGCTTTTTTAGCCTTTGAAAGAAGATAAAGGTCCGCCTTTTACTCTTTCGGGGGTGATTGTAGGCTGTGGAAAGAAGATACTAAAGGCAGAGTTGGGTAATAAAGAATTCTGTTTTCCCACCATGACTGTAACATTACTATGGGTTGCCACTCCCAGCGCAGAGGTCTCCAATTATTTTGGGTTCCTTGATTCCTTCAGGGTTTTAGATTCACCAAAGTTTGCTTCCAGATATCGGAATTTGTTGTCTAAGAATAGTTCAAAAAAGGGTCGGAGCCAGAAATGGAAGTCTTTCTCATTTGATGCAGATTTGAGGTATCCTTGCGTGGGTAGTGGAAGCAAACTCTCAGCAGTATCGAGCATGATAGCCACCCCAGCTGGAGAAATGGCAATTTCGTCAGAGGAGATGGTTTACAATGTGGTTTTGAAGCAGGCAGCCTTGGTTAACAAGCAGTTGAGGGATAGAAGGGATCTTGAAGTTAAGCCAGAGATTGTTCTTCCAGGGTCTTTAGGCCTGTTGAGTGAAGCTTATGAGCGCTGTAGGGAAGTTTGCGCAGAGTATGCCAAGACTTTTTACTTGGGTTAGCCTTCTTTTCCTTGTTTTCTCTTAATGGAGTTGTAGTTTTACATTCTGGCTGGGATCACACTAGTGGATTGTGTTCTGAAGTTGCTTTCTTTTCTCAGGAACTATGTTAATGACCCCTGAAAGGCGGAGAGCTATATGGGCAATATATGGTGAGCAATATATCACCCTCTTTTTTTTTTGATCTTTTAGTGAGATATAACTTGATTCTGGATTCTTCCATTTGTTTGTGGTTTGAAACTGCATCACTATCTGATTCATGAAACAAATGGAAATTGCAATCCAGTTGATGTTTCTTGATCTGCTGGTCATTAAATCATTGAAACATATGATCAACAGAGTGAGAAACAAAGACCTGGAAAAATAAAGCAACTTTTTGGTTCTGATCTTTTAGGCTCCTTATAAACTGAGTGAATGTCTGTTGATATGCAATGCAGTTATTCATTTGCATACATTTCTATTGAGTGCAAGTCTTCATGTCGTTTATACTAGGAAATTTAAGAATGGCCATAAGGATTGCCTTTTTCTTTGTTTAAGAGTGTGGAGTCTTGGTGCTTTTGTGCAACACTTTCTTCAGGCATAAAATAATGTACTAAACATAGATGTTCTTCGAGAGAAAGAAAAACATGGCATCACATACATCTTATTGAGTATCA
This sequence comes from Turnera subulata, assembly GCA_028386065.3. Lineage (NCBI taxonomy): Eukaryota > Viridiplantae > Streptophyta > Magnoliopsida > Malpighiales > Passifloraceae > Turnera > Turnera subulata. The sequence continues at coordinate 190,147 of JAKUCV010006080.1, forward strand.
GGAGGAAAAAAGAGATGAATTTGATAAAAGTGGGAGTTGCATCTAGAGTTATATTAATGCTTCATGAACATGCTGAGGCCAATAGGAAACTTTGAGAGTCATTCTGTTTTTGATTGATAAGAATATCCGTCTCTCTTAGAAAGAAGCATTCGACGTTTGATGCAGAACTTTTCGGTAGCATTTTTATCAGTCATTTAGCAGTAGAAAGGGGTGGATTGTCCTTCTCTAGTATCTCACATTTTTGCCCCGTGCATATTTCCTGCTGGTTGCATCCACAAATTCCACGAGATGATGAGTGTCCCCAAATCCTAAGTAGTCATAGAATAGTTTTTTCACTTGTTCTTTTCCCCTTGTAGTGTGGTGTAGGAGGACAGATGAACTTGTTGATGGACCTAATGCATCGCACATCACACCCACAGCTCTAGATAGGTGGGAGGCAAGGTTGGAAGATCTTTTTCAAGGTCGTCCATTTGATATGCTTGACGCTGCTCTGGCGGATACAGTTGTCAGATTTCCTGTGGACATTCAGGTTAGCCTACACTTTCTTTCAAGTCGAATTTAGATATCAATGGAAGAGCTGGGCGTAGTTATGATAAGTACTTACTGGATTTATTCAAGGTCATATTTTTGCTTTAATGGACTCATAACACACCAAGTATGCTCTTTTACATTTCCCCAAGCTGAGATCCTGATAATTTTTATTCCATCTTTGTTTTAGCCGTTCAAAGATATGATTGAAGGGATGAGGATGGACTTGAGGAAATCAAGATACCAAAACTTTGATGAGCTCTATCTGTACTGTTATTATGTTGCTGGGACTGTTGGACTAATGAGTGTCCCAGTCATGGGCATTGCACCTGAATCCCAGGCATCAACTGAAAGTGTCTACAATGCTGCACTGGCATTAGGGATTGCAAATCAGCTAACTAACATCCTCAGGGACGTTGGAGAGGAGTAAGTCTTGCATCCAACTATGGTATATGGTAGGAAGTTTAGATACGTCTACTGAGCAGATTTAGCACTACTTTGGGATATCAGAAGAGTGTCAAAACAGTATTCATTTCTTTGTTTACAAGCTGCTGCATACATTTTTATATTTGCGCCCTTGGTTTTTACTTTCCATAGTTTTCATTGCTCATGTGCCTCTATTTCGCAGTGCACGAAGAGGAAGGGTTTATCTACCACAGGATGAGCTTGCTCAGGCAGGGCTTTCAGATGATGACATATTTGCTGGAAAGGTGACAGATAAATGGCGAAACTTTATGAAGAGTCAAATAAAGAGAGCGAGGATGTTTTTTGACGAAGCAGAGAAAGGAGTTAGAGAGCTGAGCTCTGCTAGTAGATGGCCGGTAAATGATCAAAAAAACTTCCCTCACATAAATAGAACGCACGCATTCTGATAGATCCTAAAGTTGAGAAGGAATTAGAGTTCATAAATTGAATTGAAGGCTAGATATAATTTTGCAGGTCATCACTATTATTCACAAAGATAACCAGATAGATAGCTAGCTTTACTTTCTTTGTGATATTAGCAATTGTAAGAAGAGGGATAGTCTTCCCAAGCAGCTTCTGTTGTTTATGCTGTGCGCCTTTCTAGTGCTTTGTGCAGTATAGTACAATCAATACAGGAACTGCTACTAAATGTCACACACGAAAAACTGTAGTGGATACTAAAGCAAAGTTGTCTACCACGAATTTGCATGCAATGCTACTGTACATTGACACAAGCTATGTCAAATTCAAGTATCTCACCAAAGTGTTTAAGCCCCAGGGGACATGTTAGTTGTTAGTGGTATCTAGAAAAGGCTTGATTCCGAGTTTAGGTTGATGTAGTTTCCCCAGGAGAAGCCAAGGGAGGCATCATGCCCGGACCATCCTAGAAAATGATAGTGGATCATGTAGAGCACATGAAACTTTTTCACTTGGAAGTTTTAGAATTGTAGTTCATAGGTTTTTTATTTCATTGTGGAGCTTCTCATTCAGACAGTAATGTTTCGTGCTTGTGGACGTTGCAGGTTCTGGCATCCCTATTGTTATACCGCCAAATACTTGACGAGATAGAAGCCAATGACTACAACAACTTCACAAAGAGGGCTTATGTTGGCAAAGCAAAGAAGATTGCTGCTTTGCCGATGGCATATGCTAAATCTATCATTAGCCCATCAAGAACGCCAGCTCTTACAAAGGCATAAATTGAACAGAGGACGCCAAATTGTAAGGATTGTACACATACTGTAGAAAAGGTAAAATATCAAAGTTACTTTGTATATTAGTAACTCCTGTATGCAGCCTTCATTGATTGAATATCTTCCCTGAAGAAAAAGGCATCAGTTAAATATCAGGATGGTACTGAATCCAATTCAAATTTCTAGGAATGAGAAGCGTAGTCTGTTGCGCATATTTCAGATCAAGGGTTCTCATCTAGAATTCTGCTATTGTTAAGATTGACGCTAAATGAATACGAGTTAGCATCAGATACATGCAGATTCCGGGCAAGAGAAAGGTCCAATGCTCCATCTACTGGCTCACGAGTGTTACCATTTTGAGGAGCTACTCTTGCAAATGGAGGCGTTCTATTCCTGTTGTTAAGATAATCAATGGTGACAAAAGGAGCGATAAAACCTTTTTGCTGAGTTAAAAGTTGAAGTAATGGACAGCAGGACGGGCATCTCATATCACCTTTTCTGATTAATTTGGAATGCAAAGACTTAATAAATCTAACAAGTCTGACCAAAGAATTAATTATTTACGAGGACATGTGTTAAGATAGGATCGCTAAGTACTAGGATTTTTGTTGCGTGGACTATAGCTGTAGATTCATAACAACAAGATTCATGTAGCCAATATCCTGTCCACTTTTTCACCGAGAAGAGATGGCAGCAACATTTTTCTGACAAATAAAGTTTAGGTTGGTGGAAGGCTCCCAGGAATCAGGACAAATTACCGGAGCCATTTATATTGGTTCTTCTTTTGGTCTGATTTATATTGGTTCTTACATACTCACCGGAGAGTTACAATTGATGGCCACATTGATCACTTGATTATTAAACGGATATAATTGAACACAGGCGGCGGTGGTGGTGTTGCCCATCACTGCTCACGTTAGCATTCTGTTGTGGCTGGCTTAGTTTAGCTTGTTAAGTGGTGCATGTGTGGAATTATTTAACCCAAAGGGGAGGGAGGCATGGGGTTACACCATTTAGCTTACGAGATTAAGGCCAAACAGGAAATTTGAAGCTACTGGCATTTGCTTAACTTGTTTGTGCAATTGTGTTGTTGTAGTGGCCCATCGTCGGGCAACAGTTGTGGTCCTCTAAAAGATAAGAGTGCCATGTCACCTTGAATGACAATTGCAGCATATCACCATTGATTTTAGAAATCTTAGATGGATTAAGTTGTCATGCATGACTCATGGAGCACAAAGCCACAGACACATATTGAAATTCTTTCCGTATGTATAATTCCTCACACTTGTCTCGATGCGAATGGATACAAAAAGGTGATAGAAACACGGCCTATTTTCACTCTTCAACCAAAATCAAGCAGAGAAGGAACAGAGTACTAGCCTTGAAAGATGATAATGGATGTTGGCAAACAGACCAAGGAACTCTGAAATCGATGGCTGTCAACTTCTATAAACAATTATTTACGGATGAGAACCCGCTACAGGCCATCATGCCCTTGAGGGGTCTATTCCCGTCTATTCCACCCTCCAAAATGCGATGTTTGGAACTCAATGTAACTGAAGAAGAGATTCATAGCACCCTATCCCAGATTGGGGCGTTGAAGGCACCTGGGCCGGACGGAATGCATGCACTCTTCTTCCAGAAGCAGTGGCATGTGGTGGGCGAGATGTTTTGCAGAATGGTCCTTAAATACTTCCTAACCTTTTCTTGGGAGGAGGGGGTTAACGACACCATCTTAACCCTGGTACCTAAGGTGGATACCCCTCAAAGCATGTCTCAATTCCGACCCTTAGGACTCTGTAATGTCACATACAAAGTAGTATCCAAGATTATTGCAAACCGCTTGAAATCCATTCTCAGTGACTTGGTATCCCCGACTCAAGCTAGCTTCATCCCAGGGAGATACATCACTGACAACATAATCCTGATGCAAGAGGTTATCCACTCCATGAAGAAGAAATCTGGCAAGGTGGGATTCTTGGCTATTAAAGTGGACTTGGAGAAGGCATATGACAGAATTCGCTGGGAATTTCTCAGAGACACTATGATTGATGCTAAAATTCCTAACATTATGATCAAGGCTGTCATGGGCTGCCTGACCACGAGTAGCATCCAGGTTTGCTGGAACAATGAACTCTCGGAAAAGTTTAACCCATCGAGAGGACTTCGGCAAGGGGATCCATTATCCCCCTACCTCTTTGTCCTTTGTATGGAGAAGTTGAGCCAAATTATTGAAGAGGCAGTGCGAAGAGGTAAATGGAAACCGATACAACTAAGTCAGGGAGGACCGTTACTGTCTCACATTTTTTTCGCAGACGATCTGATACTCTTCGCGGAGGCTAGCATGGACCAGGTTGCAGTGGTAACGGATTGTTTAAACTATTTTTGCCACTACTCGGGTCAGAAGGTCAGCCAAGGAAAGACCCGCATTTTTTATTCGAAGAATGTTCCAGAGGAAATGACTAGACAACTCAGCCAAGGGCTAGGCTATCAATCAACTACCAACCTGGGAAAGTACTTGGGAGTCCCTGTCATCCATGAGCGCGTCACAAGCCAAACAGTCCAGCACTTAGTTAAGGCGGTACAAAATCGCCTTAATGGTTGGCAAGCTAAAAGTCTCTCCCTTGCTGGTAGAACCACATTAGTGCAGTCAGTTCTGGCAGCACTACCAATCTATACCATGCAGACGATGAAGATCCCGGTCTCGGTGTGTGACAGAATCGAGCAGCTATGTCGTAACTTCATTTGGGGTTCCACAGACACTAAAAGGAGGCCCCATTTGGTGAACTAAGATACTGTTACAATACCCAAAAAGTGTGGCGGCCTGAACTTAAGACGCTTGAGATCATGCAATCATGCCCTGCTTATGAAGCTAGCATGGTCTCTAGTGATGAGACAGGATGCATTGTGGGTGAGAGTGATCAGATCCAAATACATGCGAAGGCAAGGCCTGATTCCACCCACACTGGACAAAAAAAGGGGGTCACATACCTGGCGAGCCGTTTGTGATGTGTGGGAGTCGGTGTATAAATCCTTGGAATGGCGTGTAGGAGATGGAAATTCAATCTCTTTTTGGAAGGACAAATGGACCCCAAGTGGCCCATTAATGAAATTACTCACTGATTCTAGCCCGCCATCCTCTTTGGACGAACAGGTTGCATCCTTTACCTCAGCTTCAGGGGATTGGAACTGGAATAAATTCATCCCATTCCTGCCTGATTTTGCTATCCAGGAAATAATGGCAATTTGCACACCCCACACATCCAGAGGACCAGACAGACTTTGCTGGGCCTCTTCTAACCATGGAAGATTTACTACAAGATCGGCATATGAGAACCTGGAAACAGAAAATTGGCCTCAAATAGAGAAGACGTGGGACTGGATATGGCACTGGCGCGGCCCCCAGCGCCTCAGAAGCTTCTTATAGCTTATGTTCCGGGATAAACTCATGACGAATGTCCAGAGAACCCGTAGAGGTATGGCTGGGAATGATCTCTGCCCGAGATGTGGGACTATGGAGGAGACAACTCTCCACGTTATGAGGGATTGTCCCTTGGCCTCTAAACTTTGGCAATCTTTGAGAATCCCTCTACATATCCCTGGCTTTCGAAGCAGTACCCTGCAACAATGGGTTCGGGCAAATCTCAGAACACCCCTAACTTATTCAGATGGCTTGGACTGGGACATCATATTTGTGACGGCTTGTAACCTCCTTTGGCAGTGGAGGAATGAGCATGTCTTCTCTGACCAACCCATAAGAATCAATCACCCTGGCCGTCTTGCTTTACTGAAAGCTAAAGAGATAGTCTGGGCAGACGAACATGATCTCCTCGAACCTGTCTTGGGTATGCAGAAAAATCCGCGACTTGTCCAATGGGTTCCACCTGCTTCCCACGCTGTCAAGGTTAACTCGGACGGTGCTGTCGACCGCACTAATGGACAAGCGGCTGCGGGGGGGGCTTGTGAGGGGCTCCGATGGAGAATGGCTAGGTGGAATGTTATACAACATCGGCATCTGTTCTATTGTGCAAGCAGAGTTATGGGGACTTAAAACCTCCCTAGAACTGGCATGGGAACTGGGTTTTAGATATGTAGAAGCTGAGATTGATGCACAAGTAGTTATAGATATGATTAATCCTTCTGATGAAGGCCAGCACTTTCTGCCCACGCTGGTTTTTGATATTAGAAGATTACTACAGAGGGATTGGTCTGTTATTGTCAGGCACATATACAGAGAAGCTAATCACTGCGCCGATGCCCTTGCACATAAGGCCTTTGATTTTGATAAGGGGATTACCATTCTGTACAAACCACCTAGCTTTATTTTGCCACACCTGAGGTCTGATGCTAAGGGGGACTTAATCCCTCGACTGTAATGGTGAATGTTTTTTCCGGTCTAATAGAAGCCCATGAGGCATGATCATAATTTCCAAAAAAAATCAGCATGACCAATATCTCAATGTCCTGATGCTATTGATTTGATTACGAGAGCCTTCTCAAACTTTTCCTTTTTGGTCACCCAAGTGACCCACAATCTCCTATTTTTAATACCAACCAACCAGTTTTGTGCTGGTAAGTTGTCGGCATGTGGTATCCTCCAGTACCCACCAGATCATATTAATGTTGACACTTATTGGGGGTGCATGCTTTATCATCACTTATAAAAAAATGCAGTTCAAGAAAAAAGAAATCAATTATTCGGTCAAAATATATATATATATATATCAATTGTCAATACTGTCTTCCTAAGGCAGGCTGGTGCAAGGCGGAGCCATGAAATTTTTCTTGGACTGCAAATTTACGTAAGTAAAAGTGGCAATTTATCAACTGTGTCAGTGCAAACCAATGAGGGTTGGTCTAGGTGGTGAGTGACTTAATTCCATTTAAGTGTGGGCTCATGCTTCCTCATTGTGTATGTAGATAATTCTTTTTGGAAGATTGGTCTATTATAACTAGATGTGGGTTGGATCTAGATTAGTTAGAACAAAGTTTGGATACCTAATAAGAAGCAACAAAAAAAAAAATCTGTGCAACTCAATTTCCCAGAAAAAAAAAAGAACAAAAATAATTCAACATTGGTGTCGGGCTAACAAATGAGGGAAAGGAAAGGTAACTCGTTAACCATTTTCACTTTGTAGAAATATTTTATGCTTTGATTCTTTCTGATTGTAGCTAACTTACCAGTGTCCCATTCTTTACAGGGCTGAGATTACTTTTTTACTTTGCTGTTAGGTGACCATTTTCCTTCTGTACTCAAGGGAGCATTTCCTTAATTTTACTACACAATATAAAAAAACTATATTCCCACGAAAATTACGCAATTATAATTTTATTGGATTTCATTTCATTTCTGGAAACACAAAACTATATGAATGGTTCTTTTGTGTCTCCACATTTTTTTAAAAAAGAAAAATGAACCAGCGTGGCAACCCCCAGCCTCCCACCCATGTCGTTTTCCGAGGAATGGGGGTTAATTAAGACAGATGAGTAGACTGTTAAGTATTGTGTGAACTCAAGTCCCATATATGTGCTATAAATTTCAATGTGGAATGATAAATAGACAAAAGACAATTAGCCTTGTTAAATTCGAGCCTTTTGGGGGGGGGGGGGGGGGAAAATTGTGCTTTTGCTTGTTTCGCTAGTGGTAGAATTATTATGGTTGTCAAAGTGTATGGTCCGGTAAGGTCTGCTTGCACCCAGAGGGTTTTGGCTTGTTTTTTGGAGAAGAAGATTGATTTTGAACTTATACATGTCGATCTTGATTCCGGAGAGCACAAGCAACCTGGGTTTCTCCTCAAACAGGTGTCCTTAATTAATTAAGACTTCTTGAATGTCCATAAACTTTGCAATATACATAATAAACAAAACCTGACATTGAACAATAGTCACTTAGCGTTATCTAGTTAATTGCTTTAGGCATATGAAAAAGAGACCACATCCCCATCTAATTATTACCAGGCATTTGTCTCCACCAGGTGCTATTTTTATTACTTATTGTGCAAACATTATTTTTTTGTTTCTTTGTAGCCGTTTGGGCAAGTTCCAGTGGTGGAGGATGGCGAGTTGAAGCTGTTCGGTAAGAGTAACATCATCCATTTAATTACTGTATAAGCATACCATTACCAACGTATATTACCCATATCAAATAAAAGAATATTGGCAGGTCTACTTTACTTGGAGTTGGTGATCATTTTTCGTTTCAATTCTTAACTTGAATCACAGAGTCCAGGGCAATCGTGAGGTACTATGCAGCGAAATACGCAAACCAAGGTCCAAACCTTATTGGGTTAACACTGGAAGAAAGGGCCATAGTGGACCAGTGGCTGGAAGTGGAAGCCCACAATTTCAATGAACTAGTGTACACCATAGTGCTTCAGGTTGTGATCCTGCCACGAATGGGGCAGCTAGGGGACATGAAGTTGGCCCGTACCTGCGAGCAGAAGCTGGGGCAGGTCTTGGATGTCTATGAGCAGAGGTTGTCCGAAACCAAGTACCTTGCCGGGGATTCTTTCACGCTTGCTGATTTGAGCCATCTTCCAGGCACCAGGTACCTACTGGAGGAAGCTGGAATGGAGCATTTGGTGAAAGAGAGGAAGAATGTGAGTGCCTGGTGGGAGGACATCTCAGATCGTCCTGCTTGGAAGAAGTTGATGAAGCTTGCTGATTTCTGATGTGTGCTGCTTTTTTTATTTTTATGTGTGTTTATGTACTAGTAATTTGGTCTGCCTAGCTATATGATGAAATAAGGGTAATTTGCTTTGTCGGTTAATCCTGTTATGAATTCCAGTTACTTTGTGCATAAAAGAAAGTCAGTGGAACTTATCCGAATTATTTGATAGTGATAATTTCTTGTTTCTGTTATTCGAATTACATGATCATTCTGTTGAACTGTTCCTGTACTATTCCGGTGTTTTGCGTTGAAGAAATTGAATACCTATTGCCATAACCGAAAGAGTGGAAAAAATTATCATATTAGTCGAACAGATTAATTTTCTTTAAGCATGGAATTAATTAATTGGGACAAAAATCTTTAATTTTTTTGAACTAATTGTTTCTTCATCAATCACTTGCTAGTATACATGCTTCAAATTGAATCGTCGCATGTCAACTGTCAGGCTTGTCGCTTGTAGTATCATTTAAGGATTTTTATGCCAATTATTAAAATATACCACATGATGAATCCGTTATATCTTAATTCTCCATCCTCACATAAATAAATATCATCACACCACAAAGAAATTAGCATGAATTATTTAACATATATTTTGTACCATATTATTGGACTATGTGGAAGTTTTGAGAACAAAACTTCACTTCTGCCCAAAAAGAAGTTGACATTTTTTGCTTAAGCTTTTGAAAGAAAAAAAAAATAATACCTAATGATCATGAAATCAATAGAAGTATGTTGCTTTTCATAAAAAAAAAAAAAGAAAAAAAGAAAAGTATGTTGCTATTTGATATATAAAAAAAAAAGAATGGCAAGTTATGGGCTGGACTTAAAAACGAGGCAAGAAAAGACTCCAGCACTCGGCCCATGAACAAACCCAGTCGTTTACTTGCTTGCGCCTAATAAATAAAGGATTGGAGTTTGTACAAATAAAACCGTAGAGGAGGAGGAAAAACAATTTGTGCGTCTCTGTGCTTCCCTTCCTTGTAACTTTTTTTTTTTTTTTTTTCTGTTTTCCTGCAAACAAGCAGTAACAATTAAATTAAGAAACTACAATAACAAAGCAGGCAAAATCCCCAACTTCAGATTAAACATAGCAACAACCCTAGCGAGCTACGAATCGAGAGAATCTATCCAAGGAGAGAGACGAATTGGAAACGCAGAAGCTTAGCCTACGCGATACTTTCCACCACAATCCTCTTCTGGTACGCAAATTTAACGGTCCTTTTTATCAAATACGCCCGATTTTCTCTTTGTTCCTTGTGAGCAAAATCTTCATACCTGATCGGTTCTTCTTTTACAAGATTCAATTTTGCCGTTCAGTTTTCGAAATTATTTTCTCCTCCCGTTCCAGCTCGCTTTTAGGTATTTTTTTTGGGTTTCTATGTATGTAATATTATGTTGCAATTTTTCCCCTCTGAAAAATGCCAGGTATTGTTGACGTTGATTAACAGTTTGAATGCTGGATACGGTTTATTGTTAGTGTTATTGGATTTGTAATGTTGTGAGGATTGTGTTGGAGGATTGGGTGTTTATCTAGTAGGAATTTTTCAGAGTTAGTGAAGGAGGCAAAAAGTCCAAGGCAGTTGGGAAATTATTGATGCTTTTGTGGTTGATTCAACGTGGCATGACTCTGTGTGTGTGTGTCTGTTTTTTGTGGATATATGTTCTTTACAGGAGGGGGAAAAGGGGTTTAGAACTTCACCGAGAAAGCCTTACGGTGCAGGGGCAGTACAGTCAGTGTTTGCTTGCTTGCCTACTTGCGAGAAATGGATCCCGGTCGCTATGGTCTGCAGCAAGGATGGGATAATAACAGCGTAATTGTGGTTTCCTCCTTAATAAAACAAAGAAAAAAAAATCACATTTGTGGGATGATGATCATCAATATATACTGTCATGTGATTGTCCATTTTGTTTTCGGACATCTCTTCTCTCATCCTTAAAGAAAATTAAAGACAAAGCTGTGGGGGACAGTGAGCTTATGGAATCGATTTGCCTAAACCCTCCTATCATGATTGATATTTGTTGCTGACATAAGCTTATTCTCTTCAATCCACAGGCTCTAGAGGGGTATGGTGCTGTTCATGAGCCTAACTACCGGTGAGTGGATAGTGGATAATCTCGTCCCCTGTGTGGTGATATGTGTCTGTCTTAACATTTCAATCATATTTTTTTTGTTTTTCTTTCCGATGTTTCTTTGTTATGATCATGGTATGCCTTGTTTCTGTGTACTTCATTCCCATCTTGTGATATGATGCCAGATTTTGTCTCTTCTGTTGGGTCCCATTTTGTGTTATCATATCAGGGTTGGTGGATCGTATGATGAGAGGAGGTTTCTTGATGAAAGATACCCGAGAGATCATGCCTACCAAAGGAATGCTTTCCATCGTGATGTTTTGGAGAGGGAGGCCTACCCGCCAACTTCTGCTGGTGGTCCCTGGCCTCAGTCAAGAAGGAAAAGTTATGAAGAAGATTATCCCCTTGATAGGGAGGCTAGGAGACACGAGAAACCATATGCGGATTCCTACCACGAGATGGATTCTTTTCATGACCGTGATATTGATTTTCGGGATGCCTACCACAGTGTTGATAACTACCGTGATCGTGGATTTGACAGGGGTTCTAGGTTTGGAGGGCGTGACCGTGATGATTATGCATCTGATAATTATGACTACAGGCCTCGTGCTTCCCACCAGAGCCGGGGGGACAGCCGTGAGAGAGATTATGAATATGGTCGTTATGATTTTGACTATGACAGTAGGAGAGATGGACATTGGAGGAGGCGTGAATCCCGTGAGCGAGAACGTGATAAGAGAGGTTCGAGTCGAGAAAGATCTCTGAGCCCGCGTAGGCGGCATGAAAGGTCCCAGTCTCGCGGACATGATGATCGTCCCAGGTCAAGGTCTCCTAGAGATAGAAGTCGTAGTCGAAGTCAAAGAGAGGACAGCTATGATGATGGTCGGCATGAGAGGAGTGAAAGGCGGAGAGACCGTGAGGAGAAGCGTCATCGTGGGAGTTACAATGTGGTATCTTATTTGAATACTCCCTTTCTGGGTGGATATTTTGCATGTTAATAATAGTTGATGATAAATATATTTTCTTGTAGGCACCATCTGCAACTGTTGTTGTTAAAGGTCTCTCACAAAAGACAACCGAGGAAGATCTGTATCAGATACTTGTACTGATCTGCTTTCATTCTTAGTTTTAATGATTTTACTTCATCTCAGTAATTGCCCTTGACGTTTCCTTGCTATTTGTATTAGGCTGAGTGGGGACCTCTTCGCCATGTTCGTGTAATCAAAGAGCGGAATTCTGGCGTCTCACGAGGATTCGCTTTTATTGATTTCCCATCTGTGGTATTTATTATTAAACTTTGGCATCTTTCGTGATTTGGATTTTATAAATATGCTCAAAGGAATATCTTTCCTGAATCAGGGCGCTGCATGTGCAATGATGGATAGCATAGGGGATGATGGTCTTGTTGTGGATGGAAGGAAGCTTTTCTTTGAGTACAGGTACTTTTTCGGCTCTTCTTGAGGTTCCCTTCTTCTTATTGTCACATGTTTGCTGTACAGTCATTTGTCATTGTTCGCTATCCAAGTGCTATGTTTTCTATGTTGAAAATATTTGAAGTTTCTCTATGTTGAAAATGTTCTGTTGGAATGTCAATTTCTGTTTCGTGTGTGGTATTGGCATAATGTTTAAGGGTAGTTATTGGTTCTTTGGTTTCTGTTGTCTTTCAGTAGTAAGCCGACTGGGGGGGCAGGTGGACCTTTTGGCCAAGACAGCACTGTGAAAGCGGGCAATTCAAACCATAGAAGCATCACAGTCCCATCGGATTGGATGTGCACCATTTGTGCTTGCGTGAATTTTGCAAGGCGAACATCCTGCTTTCAGGTTTGTTTTTTACTTGATTTCTAATATCTGAAATACTGGTTTTGAATACTTTTCTGTAGCGCTGGTTTTTGGCCAACGGGAACATGTTGGACCGAGGTAGATTATGACTTTCAGTTGCATCAGCATGGAGGAAGAATGAATCAACTCTTTGGTTACATAAAATGAACCAAACGTATCTACTCTGCTATTTGTTTCACTATTATGTCATCGTTGTAGCATACATGCAGTACGGTGGAACAGAATTCACACTTTGCTTGTCTGATGTATGTTGTGGGTGCACTAATATTATGATATAAAGCACATGCGAAACTTCCTAATTTTATTGGACATTGCATGAGGCAATTTGCAGCAACTAACTAGTGCAGAGTTGATATTATTTGTTTTGGAAATAAAAAATCTTTTCATGGTTTGCATGTGGACCATAATATATTTAAGACACTCAGGAGCAAATCCTTGATGTTTTTTTCCCCTTTTTTGTAGTGCAATGAGCCTCGAACTGATGATGCTCCACCAGCTGATATAGCATCATCAAATTCAGCAACCTTAGGAAAGAAAGGATTTGAGGCAGGTTGGTTTAAGATGTTACTTTCATCTGGCTTGTGTTAATTGTATTATGTGCTGCAATTCACTAAGCTGCTATTTAATCAGGTCCTACCCATGTTTTGGTTGTCCGTGGATTGGATGAAAATGCTGATGAGGATATGCTTCGGTATGAATTTTCAAAACATGCTCCAATCAAGGTAAACTAAAAAATGTAAAAAATGAGCTATCTCTCATTTTAAAGATGACTTTTATATGTCCTCCCTTATAACAATCTGAACATTTTTTGTCTTTTTTTTTCAGGATCTACGGCTCGTCAGAGACAAGTTTACTCATGTTTCAAGGGGATTTGCATTTGTGCACTTCCATTCGGTGCGGCTCTTTGACATAATCTTTTATTAGCTCATTGAGTAGCTTATTGATTTATTTTCCATTTTTCTTTTACCTTTTATCCTGTTTTTCATAGTCAAAGGATAATATCTTCAAATACTATCGGACTGTGCAACTCAGACAATTAGAAATTTTTACTGCAGATGAATCGTAGAAGATATCATTATTAATGCTTCTGAATCAATGATTTAATCTTGTGGCATCTATTGGAGTTTACACAGCTAAATAGTGCTTGCATCTATGATTGTGTTTCTTGTGTTCCTGCTTTTTTCTGGGATGATTTTTGTTTTTGTCTATCTATTCAAGTGAGGTGGTTTCCCCTTTATTTTTCCCCTGCTGCAGTTATTTTATAAGTTAATGAAATATTTCTAATTTTAGGAAATGGATAGTTGTCCTTGACATTCAGTAAGAAATGAAGCAATGTGATTAATGTTCTGTAGGTTGAGGATGCTACCAAAGCTCTTGAAGCCACCAATGGAACCACTCTGGAGAAAAATGGGCAGGTGTTGAGGGTATCATATGCAAAGAGCATTCTTGGTCCTGGTTCTGGGGTATCAGGATCTTCACAGTCAAGTAGCTTAGCGGCAGCTGCAATTGAAGCAGCCGCATTTGCTCAACAGGTGTATACATTTTTTTGGTTAAAATTTTCTGTTTGTTTCTTACATAACTTTCTTATTTTGAAAATTGTTTAATCTTTCATTTTCAAGCTAAGTATCTGAAAATTGAGGGATATTTGGCCCTCATCCGGCTTAAATTGTAAAATGAGGAGAGGGAGAGAGTGACCAAACAATATTAACACACTATTTAATGTACTGTATAAGATTGCAGCCATGTGTACGTTTGGTTGTATTCGTCTTGTATGCTTTGGATTGTATGCACACCAATATTAGTTAAAATTTGGCTACTTAAGGCCTAAATGAGGAGGTTTTATAGAGGATGGTTGCTGGTAGCTTAATGTTTTTAACTCTGTCTCATCTTGCTATTGCTTCTATTACTTTATTTCCTGCTTACCATCTGTCTTTTAAATTGAATTCTTATGCTTATTTCTTACCACTGTAGTATGATGCTGTTGGATGGGCGCCCAAGGAGTATAACCCAGATGAGAAACAATCTACCAATGGGCAGGAGCAAACTGGTGGGGAAGGTAGTGTTCAAAATGATGCTGCTGCTCCACAGTCTGGCTTTGTCTGGGATGAAGCGTCTGGTTATTACTATGATGCTGCTTCTGGTTTCTACTATGATGGAAATACAGGTTCTTTCTCTTTCAATTTTTGGGTTTAAAATTAAATTATTTCAATTTCCATACCTTCAGAAGTGAAGATAGTTTCTACTTTTTGTGTTTCCTTTTCAATTTAAGAAGATATTTGGTTCTTAGTTTCCTTGTGAATGCATTCTTAAGCAAGTCCTTCCCCCTGGCACTGGTCGTTGGGCTTCTCTAACTTATCCATAATATTCTCCCAGTTGCTGCCAGTTATGTGTCTTTAACAATGATTCAGAGATCAAGATTTTTTAAAAACTACTATTTGTTTTGGAAATCATGAAAGCACATCCATGGCTAACTTCCTTCTGTGCTTCTTACCATCCTTAGCACAATAAATAAGAGGCTTTTGTTGGAAAGAAAATGTACTGCACACAAAACAGTTGAATTGTTGAGAAAGCAATGCATAAGGAAAAAAAAAAATACTACAATTCATGTGCTCAAGCAACCATGTTTCTTGTTTCTGCTTTTGTCTGCTTGGATTGTGGGGGATGAGTGGCAGTGTTGTTGATTGAGGTTGTCTCTAGGAATAATCCAAAGAATTTGTGCCTCACTCCGGACCTCTACATGTAAGTATGAGAATTTGTGCCCTGGAAATAATAGCAGGTGTTGGGATCGTGGTCATTTGTTTGGTTCTTTCTGCACCCCAGGATTGACAGAGATATCCTTGCATGTTTTGTCTTGGTGGGTATTGTGGCTTAGTAGTGATGTGGGATACCGCATTTTATGTTGTTTCAAGGCATACATTATGGGATGAAAAATGTCTGGAAGCTGTTATGGTGGTTGTTACCATCTTGTTTGGCAGAAATGATAGAGAAAGACACTCGAAATCGGAGTATAAGCTGAAATAAGCAATCTTGTTGTTGGCAGCACAGTTATATGATCCTGTTGTGAATTCTTTCAATATGCAGGTCTTTATTATGATAGTAACAGCGGGACTTGGTACTCATATGACCATCAAAATCAACAATACACTCCTTGCACAAATCAGGCTGAAAATAAGACATCCACTAAACAATCTGAGCATTCCAAGCCTTCAGATGCTTCTAATAACAGAAAAGCAGTAATCTCTGCACCAGCTGCCACAATAACAGCTGCTGAGAAGGCTGCCTCGTTGCAAGATGCAGTTCAGGCTGCTGCAACAGCTGCATTAGCAGCAGAGAAGAAGGAGAAAGAGAGGTCAAAAGAAATTAAACTTGCTTCAAAGAGTAGTATTTTAGCAAACAAGAAGAAGATGAACAATGTGTTGACAATGTGGAAACAAAGGAGTCATGAAGGCCAAGCAATGCGTGTGGCTCTTGATGACAATCAGTCTTCTGGTTCAGCCGATGACAGGCTCTTTGCAGTCGGACAATTGGCAAAGAACAAATTTAAAGCTGATGCAATAACCATGAAGGAAAATGCTACATCAAGTTCAGGAGTTGATACACTCGCTTCATCTGCCCAGACCATTGGCTTGGAGTCTCCTGTCAAGCCAAGACCTGTGAGTAACAGCTCAGGAGGAACTCTAATGGGGGTTATAAGGGGCTCTGGACGAGGTGTTATGAAATCAGATACTTCGTACTCTGGAGCTATTAATGGAGGTCCAGTTTCCACAGCACCTGGAGGTTTGTCAACAAATGCAGATGTATCCATGGCTGCTACTCCCTTCAGAACGGATGCATCTGCATTGGGTTCCTATGCATCACCTGCAGTCAGTGGTAGTGGTAAGAGGAGGTTTTCTGAAATGCCACAGCCTGCCTCGTCTCATAAGGAACAATCTCAGACTACTTACAGAGATCGCGCAGCTGAACGGAGGAGCTTGTATGGTTCATCGTCCTCCATTGGTGATGATCTGCCTGGCACTACATTTGGAGATCCAAGTAAGCTTGGCCACATTTTTCCTTTTTAGTGACACTTCAATTTTGTTCATCCAAGTTCACATATTGTTAGGGGCAGATAATATCTGTTGGCTATGTTTCTTGGTTAGCCTGGGATGTCTATAAAACCTCGGTTTCTCAACGGTTTCGGTTGTCCAAGTCAATGGCTACATTATACTTGTGTGTCAATATGTCTATTAACATGTGAGCAATCGTCTATGTTTATCATCATGAACATCAAGATCGGGATTCAGGCAAAAAGAGTTCTTTGGATTCAATGCCTTTCCCACCTGGCGTTGGTGGTGGACGTGGAGTTGGAGATGTTAATGCTTATGAGGTGATTACAGCCGACAAAGCGATTGATGAAAGCAATGTCGGTAACCGAATGCTCCGCAGTATGGGCTGGCATGAAGGCTCGGTATTGTTTCCTCCTCTGATAAAAAATTAAAGAAGTTTTGATTTGCTAGTTGATTTTTATTTGTATGCTCATTATGTTTCCAATTGCCATTTTGCTAGTTCCATACTTTACTTTCTCCTTTGCTCTAGATATTTATAATTAACTGCTGTTAAGTTTCTCTTGCTTCTCCATCAAGTTGGTGGTTAGGTTTTCACCAATTTTAGCATTGCTGCATACTGCCAGCAAGGTTTTGCCTTTGCGTGTTTTTTTACCCGATGTTTTTACAGTTACATATTTTTATATTTCTGTTGCCTGTGATGCTGGTAGTTGATGGAGGTACAACGGTGGTGCATCTTTTGCTTAATTGTGTGCTTGTCTAATATTTATGTTCTGGGTATTGTCTTCTGTGTCTTTTGTGTGCTTGTGCTATACAGGGATTGGGAAAGGATGGAAGTGGAATGATAGAACCGGTCCAAGCGCAAGGCATGGAACGTAGAGCAGGACTTGGCAGTCAGCAAAAGAAGTTGGATCCTAGCCTTGAGGTGCAGGCTGGGGATAGTTACAAAACTCTAATTCACAAGAAAGCTCTAGCCAGGTTCCGGGAGATGTCTGAGGCATCTTAGATGGGAGGATGAACAGGTGATTGGTTAGTGATAAACGGTGGAGCAAATGCAGAAGGGAACTGTAGACTTGCGGACAAGATATTAGTTAGGTACGGAGACAAGTGTGCTTATTTTATTGGCCTTTTACTGGATCATTTTTTGTAAGATTAGCCTTTTGTAGATCTGTGGACATTCGCATTTGTATAATTTAAGATCTTGCTCATTTTTCGAGTCATATTCCTCATGACCAGACAAACTATAAACCCTTTAATGGTTATTATTATAAATCCATGTAGAGTTGTTTTCTGTCCATTAATCGTCATTCACTCTTGGAATGACAAAAGTTATAGGGAGAACGGAAGGAAATCCGGTGAACTTGGTGATATTGCGTTTTTTTTCTTGTGAACATGATGCACGGGTCTAAGGATTTGCACTCTTGCCTAAGAAAATGCGTACAGAAAGTCCATATTTGATTTGTGTAATGAGTTTTTGCCTCTAGTACTACTTTGGAATCTAGCCCGATAATGTTCGGCGTCTCCAATCAATTTGGCCTTGGTGTCTTTTTCTCATGTTTTCTCTGTAAAAAAGAGACGGTAGAGGACATGGGAGTTGCACTTTTGGTGTACAAACACGTCTATGAATAATTCCAGTGGAAAAGTATAGCCAAAATTGAGATTTGTTCCCCAGCGATCTAAGCACAAATATAACAAATTGCTTGTTTCAAAATTGTATAATTTTGATTTGCAAAGGGTAATAATTGCTTGGAGTTGAACTACTAGGCCAGACGTGATAACTACTACTACGAAATTATACTGTTCCCGTCTTCAAAGGAACACATATTGTACAAGAACACTTTGTTTTCCCGTTCCAACGTTTTTCTTTTGAGCTTGTACAAGAGCAAGTCAATCTCTATTCTGTTCCTTCATCTGGTCAAAAGTCTAAAAAAAAAGTACCATATAGCATTGATGTTTCTAATCTAAACCAGAAATTTAATATGTAATTTGTGCATGTATGTTGTTGCTCTCTGTTCTTAATAATTGAAAAAAAATCGTCCCACCATGACGGGTTCAGTAGTGGATGATAAGAATTGCGTGAGGTGGCCGCCTAAGATAAAAAGTAATAATAGTGTAGTCCAATACATGTCAAAAGCAACCATCAATGATGCCCTGATAGGATTTTATCCAATTAGGGCAGGCTATCTAAGCTTCCTTCTTTTTTTTTTTCAATTGACTTGAGGGTATAATCTTCCTAAGAATGTCAATTGCATCCTCGGTTTGCATAAAACAGTACCAACCAGTACTTCTATTCTCTTGTAGTCTTGTACAGGGATAATGACTCCGCGAGTCCTATATCTTTTCCCGAAATCTCATTTGAGTCCCAAAAAAGAAAAACGTCTATTTCGAGTCCTATAACGTTTAAAAAGAACACCAAACGAGTCCTCGTCCATATTTCCGTCAAATTTTTACTGACTTGGCCGTTATCTGATTATGTGGAAAATAATTAGTAAAAGATAACAATTACGTGGAAAATAAGATAAATAAAATAAAATTAACAAAAAATAAATTTCAAATTTTGAAATTAACAATTAATAAATAATCATTAGTGACAATTAATGAAAATTATTATCATAATTAAGATTAAATTAATCTAATAAAATAAAATACACCCACAAGTTCATCCCCTCCCTCACGGTTGGATACAGCTTGAAAGCTACTTAACACCCAACACCACTTTCCCCTTCGCCGCCCACCAACGCCACTGCTCCCCCACCTGCCACTCCCTCCGCCCCGCCACCTTCCTCTCCTTCACCCCCTCCGCCCACGGCCACCCCGTCAGCGCCTCCCCTTCAACCCCTTCCTCAACTCCACCCATTACCACCACGACCCCGCCGCCGTCCTCCTCCCCTCCTTCGCCCCCATCTTCTTCCTCTCCCCCGCCGCCGCCAACTGGGTCTTCAACCCCTACCACGCCTACTGCTCCCTCTACCCCATCGGGAACCAAGTCTCCTCCTTCTTCGACAACTCTGTCCAGGAGCCCCCGCCGCCGCCCAGTTCTTCATCATCGGGAGCTGTTGGATCCGACCTTGAGGCAGGTGAGAGAATCGAAGAAGCTAGCCGGATGGTGGTTTACTCGTCGGGAGCTGTTGGATCCGATCTTGCTTTGTCTGCGCGCGTCTCGTGAGCTCGGTTCGAGCTCGCCGCCGTCGTGGTAAGCGGTCCCTCTGTTCCTCTTTCCCTCTCCCTGCCTGTTCTCTTTGTTTTCTGGGCACTGGATTAATGGGTTTTGGTGGCGGCTGTGTTTGTTGTGAGTCGTGGTTGGTGCAGGACCCAGAGGCGGAGGAACCGAGGCTCAGCGACGAAGACGAGCGACGGTTCAAGGTCAAGGCTCGAGTCTGCGTCGCCGTTGCCCGCCACGGGTGAGTCGCCTTCCTCCGTCCTTCTTCTTTCTTTTTTCCTTTCGTTCTTCTAGGATCGTTTTTTATGGGTTTTGTTGTTGAATGAGTTTGATGCTGATGGCCGAGTTTGGCTGTGGTGGGTGCGACGACGAGGGGTCGGGTTTAGCCTAGTGCAGTGGCGGGTTTGTCATGTCTTGGTGGTTGATGGCGGCACTGTAACGGCGTGCCGTGAGTGGTGGTTTGGCTGGTGACAAGGTTAGGTTAGGTTACTATTTTTTTAAAAAAAGAGATTAAGAATTTGTTTGTTAAGTGTCTGATGTGGCAGTCCACGTGGCATATTATCCTTGTCAGCAGTGAAGTGGATCTGATGTGGACCTAGAAAAGTCAAAGATAACAAAAAATTTGACGGAAATATGGACGGGGACTCGTTTGGTGTTCTTTTTAAACGTTATAGGACTCGAAATAAGCGTTTTTCTTTTTTAGGACTCAAATGAAATTTGAGGAAAAGATATCCCGTCTTGTGCATGATGTATCAGTATCGTAGTTAAGTTTTACAGGCATATTAACATCAGTTTGACCTTCCCTTACTGCCTCTACCTTTCCTTGATTGATACTCCATTTAGTCCGAAGTTCCATGCCAATCCAGAAACCGTGCAACTCTTAAAAGGGGCTACTGGTTAGACAAGTCGTCCTACGTTCTTTCCACCCACTAGGAAAAATCCAACTTGAAATTCCATATAACTTAAGCTTCCACGTTTAGAAGGTGAAGTTGAAAGGAAATTAACCCCAATGTGATGCAAGCCAATCCTGCACCACATAACAGGAGGAGTGTATCACTGAAAATACTTTGGTCTTCAGGTTAGCTTTCCACGCCTTGCAGTGCACGTTTTGTCAAACTCCAACATAGAAAGGCCCACTTCTAAGCTAAAAAGCAAGGGTACTTGTATGGGGGAGCTCACTGTTTATGTAATAGAAGAATTCAACATTCTAGTCTTAGAGACAAAAAGTTTGATGGCTACTTCACAAACTTTTTCTTGGGCATCATCGTCATAATCAGTAGTAAGTGGGAAAATCTTTCTTTCCTCCATGGAATGAAGTCGTAGTAGGACTTTAGAGAGCAGTCCTCGTGGTTGACTGGAAAGGCTGCTCCTTATTGGAGAGTATCTACTCTTGTCAGCTTAATTTGCATGATTATTTATTAGTTGTGGGGTTTAGTCGGTTTAGTTACCTGTTAAAGCATACTAAGAAGTTGTTTTATCATAATTTAAATTATTATTCTCCCCCTTTCTCAAAAAAAAAAATTTATTATTCTCCCCCATAGCTTACAATTAGTTACACCCCTCATGATAGAAGGAAATATATGAAACGCCCCGACCCGAATTTACCGTACACAGTAAACACGAGCCGAAACTGTGACAACCCAACCAAATAAACCCACGCATACAGTGTGAACAATAATAACTCAGGCCCAACGGCCCAAAACAGTAAACATCGTAAATAACAATACCGGCCCATTGGCCCAATAAATATAACAACAGTACACAGCGGAAGACTT
Source organism: Turnera subulata (assembly GCA_028386065.3). Lineage (NCBI taxonomy): Eukaryota > Viridiplantae > Streptophyta > Magnoliopsida > Malpighiales > Passifloraceae > Turnera > Turnera subulata. Next base: position 211,893 of record JAKUCV010006080.1, read on the forward strand.
TAAATAACTAACTAACACTGTATGCGACACATGCAAACTATAGATCCGAGCCTGTCCAAGGGAAAACGCAGCAGCCTGTCTGGAATGCACCAAACCTGTACATGAAACAACTCATCCTACGGGATGAAAGCCCGCAGGTGAGGGGTGAGTCCGAAGTGCTCACGACAATGGAAAGACCATCAATATGGACACTAAAGTTACTCAAGGCCAAAAACAATCAAAAACCGACCAAAAGACTCAACAAAATCCAATTATCCAATTTTATCTTTCCGGGCCCTGTCACGG
>JAKUCV010006081.1:0-24708 GCA_028386065.3 Turnera subulata
GACTCACGGGACTGGGGAAAAGATGCTGCAAAAAAAAAATGATAATTATAATGTCAGCTGTGCTGCAAATTTGGAAAGGAGACTCACTCAAGAATTCCAATGATGCTTTTCCTATTTGAATTGCTTGCTTGCACAGGAATTTTAACTTCTGTAATCATCTCTTGTATCCCAAAGTTGCTGTCATATATGTTCAATTTTAATAGTTCTTGTGCTTCTTGTGCTAAGCTACCAAATTGAGTTTTGAATTTTTTATTTTCTGTAATAACCTCTTTAATGTCAAGGATGTTGTTTTTTCAATTGTATTTTAGTATATGTTACATAAATTGGGTTGCAGCTTTGAAACGGATGAATCTTCTTAATGTTTTCTGTAATAACCTCTTTAATGTCAAGGATGTTGTTTTTTCAATTGTATTTTAGTATATGTTACATAAATTGGGTTGCAGCTTTGAAACGGATGAATCTTCTTAATGTTGGGTAACATTAAGAACATTAGTATTCACAAAGCACCTGGTCTATATTATCAATGACTTGCCACGTGACATCGCCTCAATTGCCAGGTGTCCTCACCATGTTGAGGTCTCTGCTTTAATATAATATAATAGATTGTCATGGCTAGCTACTCTCTTCAATTTATAGTGTTCAGCTTTTTTCTTCGTGATCTTTGTTTTCGGTCATTATGTTTCCAAGGAATCACGTTGATATTTTGATGGTACTGTAGCTCCAATTATGTGGCTTCTTTCTGCAATGTTTTACCAGTAATAATAATCCACAAACATTTGCTGTTTTATTTCTTGTCAATGACTTTGGTTTACAGATGTTTAATTTGTTTGTGCGGTCAGTTGGTTTGGGTTATGTGGTCAGTCACTCCAATTACAATATGCACGGTGTACTGGGCTCCTATAAAAAAAAATAAAGGTTTAGCCCATTAAGTTTTAAACCCATAATACACATTTATTTAATTTGTTTTTGCCCATACTGAATTTGTACAAAAATAAAAGCCCAGCCCAAACTATAATACCCACAAATTGTTTTGTATCGACTTGTAAGTTGGTGGATCGGTGGTTTGTTGCTACTCCATTATAAATAAGTAATCAAATCTTTTGTATGAACAAAACCTGACTCATCTTCCTCTCTGTTCTATTTATTTTCTACCCTTTTAGTTTCTTTCTCACCTTCAATTTTCCATAGCTCCTAGATTACAAAGTCAAGAATTTGTTAAATCAATCCCATCACACCACCAGCACATTATCGACAAGAGGTAAGTTTTGTTTTTAATGTCTTCCAAATAAAATACTTAATCAACACACTATTGTTTTAACTTTACTTGAATTCATTTTTTCTTTTTATTTTTTAATAAAAGAAAGAAAAAGAGAGATAGCCATTAAAAATTTTAAAGAGACTGAAAGAAAGATAATTGTTAGAATCGTTAGAAGTTTGACCTGCATTCAATTTTTTTTTATATGAAAGAAAATCGTTAAAAAAGAATGTGAGAAAGACTAGTTAGAGATATGACTTGTATATAGTGCAATTCTTATATAGGGTTCTAGAATTATTTTTACTATTTATTTCTTTTGCCCATACTGGAAAAAATTCCTGGATCCGCCACTTAGAATATTGGGATATTGCTTAATTATTTAGTTGGAAGTTGAGTTTCAGGTGTATAATAATGGGACTGATGTTGTTCAAGGTAAATAGGTAGGTTAACTTGTACTAGTAACAACCAAACTACGTGATACAATCTGCTCATTAGTACGTATGTAGTAGTATTTGATTCAGTAAAGTAAAGAATATACTAATCCTAATAGAAAACAAATATGTTAAACTCCGGCTGCTTAATTATATATAACAACTATAAATAGATGGAACGCATAATATACTTGAACAACAACCATCAATCAGCTTGGGTGTGCCTATTTGTTATTATCCGTTGGGTTAAATTAAGCCTAATTTAATTGGATTTAAAAGTCTTTATGTATTTTGGTTTTAAGAGTCCGAGTCGTTCAGTTTAAGAATCATGTCTTGTCTGTTAAGTCAGAGTCTTTATAAATAGGTGTGTTGTTGTATTATTATGTGTAACAAAATAAAGTTGTGAGAAAAAATACGAAGGATATGTGGCTACTGTGAGGGGCGCCGCGGTATCCCTTAATTTATTGTATGTCAAGTTTCAAAATTAAATAATAAAATAAGTTGTGTGTTCAGAGTGATTTTCAAAATTCTACATTATCAATTCTTCAGACCAATAATCATCATGGCAGCAGAGGCAGGAAGCAGTGGCGGTGGTGGTGGGGTTGTGACCAGCCGTCGTGAAATTCTGACTATGCTGGATCAAGTCTCGAGTCGCATTGGGGTGGATGCGCAAATTCTGGAGTGGAGAAGTAAAGACGAGGAAGCCATAGCATCATGGAGGAAAGCATTAGATTGCAAGAAACATGGTCGTCCTCATGACGTGGAAGCCATAGCATTATTCAGAGAAACATTAAATGTTGCAAAGGATGCAGTTTGTGGAGAAGAAATAGGGAATGATTTGGTAGAACTCTTAAGGAAGCCCCATGGAAAGATGAAGAAACGACATCAAGAGATCATTGAGCGAGCACAACAATGGTTGATGCAGCCTATGGTGGCTTCTCGTAATCTTGAAGAAGCCAAGAAGATAGAGAGTGAGCGACTAAGCCAAGAAGATGTCTCCTTGTTCTCACTTGATCATAATTATAATATCCTAAGTTGCGGGCCTGTAATTAAGATGGAGGGATTGCTTCAAGTATTGGGCAGATGGTTGTTTCGCTTTTGCTCAGGAAGGAAAGACAATGATCAAGATGATGATGCTCATGATCTTGATCTTGATGAGGAGGGAGTGGAGGATGCTAGCTTGGTATGCTATTTCTGCCACACATATCATCAGGATTCTGATTCTGATGATGATATTTATGCCTGTGCCAACCAAATTAAGAAAACCCCTTTACAAAAGGTAATTAGTGCACTGTCGTCGTCATATGATAGCTAGTTTCTTGTCCACTTTGTTTAATTACATTTGTTCTTTGTTCTTTTTTCCTTGCAAATTGTTCATTAAAATCCAGTCAATGCTTATTTATGGGTTCTTTTCTTTTTTACCACTCAGCAGGGTGAGTTAAGTTTACTTTTATTTTTATAACTATTGTTAATTGGTTATGTACGTGGTTGGTTGGTAAGTTAGGATTGATGCTGTTCAAGGTAACTGGCTAGGCTTCCTCTTGTACTAGTAACAATCAAACAGCATATTACAATCCGATCATTAGTAGTACAACACATAGGGCTATTGTGTAATATTTCGATCAACAACCATTAATTTTCTTTGAGCCTCTAGTAATTATCAATTAATACTAATTCATTCATCAGACCAATCATGGCGTGGATGCACATATTATGATCATAATATGATGGTTTCAGTTGATATAAGGCATGTTACATTTAAACCATCATTTTAAATGTAATGCAAAATGCAGGTTTTCTCCCAAGATGGGAGTCAGCATATGCGTTTCTAATAATTAAGCTACCTCTTAAATCCCGAATGACTTGATCATTAGCTAACTACCACAGCCAGACTTTAGTGGAGTGGTAGAATCGGATAGCAAGGGAATTCCTTTAACTAAATATTGTTCTGCTACCCACAGATCACGTTGATATAATTAATACTAGTTAGTTCCGTGTAGGCTGTGACATGTGTTGCATGATCAATCAAATGATCGAATTGATTCTGTTTCTGGGGAGAGAATCTATATTTTTTTTTGGGAAGGATCAATGTAAGGTTGGAGCCAACTAGATATGTGTTGGTTTTGGTCATGTAGTTCAGATATATGGTTCATGATACAATTTTAAAATTTCCTGCATCTTCGGCACAACCAACTTTTACGATAGTAAGGGCACAAGAAAATAGTTCAACACTTTCGAGTTTCGACCAAAAAAATAAAGAAGAAAATAGTTCAACACAGAGCCTAAAATATGTTCCAAAGTAGGAAAATTTTCTTCCCCCTTAATTAACACTGCCTGAAAAACATGTGCACTTTCGGATGCAGCAACCTGAACTAAAGCTGATTACAACCAAGATCTCACCATCAGGCTTTATCACAGAGACCTCTAGTTACCAACAACAATTGACAGTGTCCAGCTCTGTCACGCTATAGATGGACTCCGATACGGATGCCAAAGCTTGAATTTACTTAAAGCAAAGCTTGTTCTCATAATTGAAAATCAAAACAAGGGTCTTCCATGACTTTTCCAATGATGCTAATAGAAACACACAAGCTATCTCAAGATGTGTCAAAACCAGGAATTACGCCTGGCATGGGAGCCAATTCAGTCTAGCTGAACCTCTCCTCACCATGAAATCTTGCACAAACAAGGTTAGCCCCACAAAACCGACCATCAAGATCAACTAATGCCTTTGTAGTTTCCTCTGACCACTCAAACTGCACAAAAATTCTGACTGCCTCATCTTGTGGGAAGTTTGGATCTGTTATTTCAAATATTTGAACCTGAGTAACTTTCCCATATTAACATGCAAAAGGCAGAGGGGAATTTACAGAAGGGGAAATCCAACCCCTTTTTCATTACAAAAAAAAGGGAGAGAAAGCTTCCATATATCAGGGAGCAAAAAATAACTAACCGTAGGCATCACACCAATGTTGAAACACAAATTTTACACCATGAAAGTGCTAGGAAACAGAAACAGCAACCAGCAATAATTGTGCAACAGACTAGTCAACTAATCTCACACGGCTGGGAGGAGAAACGTGTATTTAGCTTTATGAGTTTATCCCTCAAGAAACACTAATTTACAATTAAATTAAAGCTACTGAACTTGTATCACCCTAATAGCGCCCCGGCCCCGCGGGAAAAGAAGCAGAAGTGAGGACCGGAAGCCTCTCCTCTGTGTTCTAAGATTCTAATAATACAAACTGGCTAAAGAAAAGAAGCAAAAATATTCCACAATTGAAGGATGAATATACCACAAGTTTAAAAAGCTGTTTATTCCATTTTAACTGACAATCTCTGGCATGCGTTCCAATATGGCAATTATAAGAAGCATTCTTCAATTAAAAGAATTACTACCAAGATGCTCTATCCACCATTGATCAGCTCAGTTGGAGCTAAAGCCACATCTAAAGGGCTCAATTCAAACGATTCCTCCCACTAAACATACATGAAGTTCAATTTATCACAACTTAATGGCAAATCTGATTTATAATGGACTTCATGTACCAGTGTAAGCAAGAGTGACTATTTCGGTAACCTAGCCAAATGTATTGCATCTTCATTTCATGGAGCTTGGTCTACAGACAAAGAAGGTAACAGGAACAATACTTTCGCCTTAGAACAAGCATAGAACAGAGAAAGCCAAGGCCTATATACTAGATGAAAATGCATGTCTAAGCAAGCAAACCTTCCCAGGTTCTGCAGCATCAGTGCCGATCGACACTTTCACAAAAAGGTAACAGTAAGACAAGTGAATGAATAAACACTTGAAGAAGGGCCAGGAAATTGCAAAAGAATAACAGGGCACATTCTGTTATATTTCAATACATTTCATGGGTTCCTTTGCATAACTCTATGCATTAACAGGAAACATTAACATTGCAATACACTGCATGAGTTCCTTTGCATGTATGCATTCTTAGCAGCGCCGTCCCTAACATTGAACCGAGTTAAAACAGGAAACAAGACAGGTTCTCAGGAATTACCAAGTGCGAATCAGCATTTCTGACAAGAAACATTTTAGAACAACAAACTGAGTATCTCTCATGTAAAACAAAAAAATGCTGAAAGGTTTTACATTAGTTCGTATCAAAGTGCGATCCCGATTAATACTCTGGATTAATAAATGCCGTGTCAAAAATGATTGGTTTCTGACTTTCTGTGGTTATATAGTTGGTTTGGAAGTTGGGTTTCGGGTGTATTTAATTAATGTCCTTAGTATGTGATTGATGTTGTTCAAATTAGCTAGGTTTCCTTGTTCTAATAACAATCAAAGTAAAGAATATACTAATTAATCCTAATATAAAACATTATGTTTAAGTCGGCTGCTTATTATATATAACATCTAGCATATGGAGTGCATAATTAATATATATTTTGATCAATAATAACTATCAATCAGCTTATTTGAGCCTCTTATATCAAACGTCCAATCCATATATATCAGAGCAATTATCATGGCGGCGGAGGCAGGGAGAGGTGATGGTGGGGTTGTGACCACCCGTCGTCGCGAAATTTTGACTCTACGGGTCCAATGCCTGAGTCGCATTGCGTTGGATCTACAAATTATGGAGAGGGGAATTCTCGACGAGGAAGACATAGCATCATTCAGGGACGCATATAATTGTGCGAGAGATGCAGTTATTGGACTAGTAATAGGGAGTGAGTTGGTAAACCTATTAAGGAAAACCCCATGGGAAGATGAGGAATCGACAAGAAGAGATCATGGAGCGAGCACGCCAATGGTTGATGTCGCCTATGATGGTGTCTCAGGATAATATTCATCTTGAAGAAGCCAAGAAGGCAGCGAGGGAGCAACTTTTAAGCCGACTAACCGAAGCGGAAATCTCCTTGCTTCCCATCAGTTGATCATAGTTATAATATATCACCGGCCTGGATTGCTTCAAGTATTGGGCAGATGGTTGTTTCGCTTTTGCTTAGGAAGGAAAGACAATGATCAAGATCTTGATCATGAGGGATGCTATTTCTGCGACACATATCTCAACGATTCTGATTCTCTGATGAAATTATTGAAGCGTATTGTTTCTGATTCTGATTTTTTTCCGGTGGATAAATAATTGCTTTGATTTGCTATTATCTAGGGCTTTTGTGGCGGTTGCGTGCCAATCACCCTAATTTTCCTTATGGTGCCGTGTTGTGCAAGTCCCAGCACCCAAGTATCTTCAGTCTTTCTGTTTATGCCTATGTCTCATAGGCACAGACATTTTCTTTTCTTTGCTAATATTGTTCGTTAAAATCCAGTCAATGCTTATAATATTATATATATTGTTCTTGATATGGGCCTCTTCCTTTTCTTGTTTTTCTAGCCATGCCTTTTTTATTTTTTCTTCGATATCAGAGTTAGTTTTAGTTTTATCTTTATAACAAATATTAAAATTGTATCGTCGTTATTATTAATAATATTAATTATGATATTAATATTATTATTATTATAAAATAAAGTGCATTTTATGTTTATTAATATTCTATTGACCTTGTAACCAATCCATGGATGTTATGTGATTCACACCGTTTAAAACTACATCTCCCCGCGAGAAGTATTTTTTTTTTGGCATAAAGATTATGTGGTATTTACTATTTAGGTTAAATATTACATAATTGTATGTGATATGATGAAAGATCAAATACAATAGAGAATTTTTTGTGTTATCTTCGCCACTTTACCGCAATAAGAAACCCAACCCAAAAACTATACTCCATACAAACACGCAAGCCGGCACCAACATAAAACCATATATTTTTTTTAATTTGTTGGACACATAAAATCATATTTGCTCAATGTAACAGAAAATATAATTATTTCATTTGCCCAAACAATAACGAGATACTATTCAAAACAGAAAGATAGGTTTCTTCTGGCCCAGTATGCTTCAATGGGCCCCCTCGACATAAAATAATTCCCGAGCTGTTTTAGTCTCGGATCAGCACTGGACCCAGGTCCAAGCCCAACGTGCAAATCAGCCTTATAAACGTCGTCGCATTGCATCTGCCTCGACTACGAACGTGTATGATATGAACACAGAACCCCCTCCTCGTCTTGTCTCCTCCTTTCCCTCTAATTTGAAAGAGCCGCGACGAGCAAAAAGAAGTCGAAATTAATTAGACCAGCAAGAGCAAAGGCAAACCCTAGGTAGGTTGCTTATTCTTCGAAAATCATAGAGAGAAGGATTTGGAAGAAGAATCAGATAGATTGCTCCGCGAAACAACGCACAGTAACGAGTCTGCAAATCGAAATTCAGTTTCGAAACAGGAAAAAGAAATCTCGATGGGGAAGAGAAAAGAGCGTCGCCTAGCAGCCATGAGCAACGCTGGCCGTCGCGTCAAGCTCGATCTATTCGCGGAACCCTCTGGTACGAATTTTCTCCCCATCTCTCTGTATATCATTCGTAATACGACGGCGTAGTAAGCTTGACTTGTTTTTTTCTTCCTTTCTTTTGGTTCTATTGTGGAGGCTAAAGGAGCAAAAATTTGTTTCCTGTTATTAAATTAGTAGCGTAATTCTAGCTGGATAATCAGCCCAGCTTACAGTTTTGATTTGGAAGTTTTGCTTCTGGTTTTCTTTTATGGTTTGTCTACTGTAAACTTAACGTGACATGCTGGTTCAGTTGAAGAATCTGATATTAAACTTGAATAAGCTTTTCTTCTGAATATTCTAGTGATTGATTAACTATGACTTGCTCGATGGTAAAGGGATTGCAGTTAAATCAAATCTGAGGATGTTTCGTTCAAGTGGATTACGTGTTTTTAATGCAATTTGTTGAACTTTCTAGGAGATTTGGGTGGCTCCTCTGTACATGACGAAGTTGGGGGAGAGTTAGATCCCACACAAAGTGCTGGATTACCCGAGTCACCATCGTCTTCAGGTGGGTTCCGTCCCTTTTCTTCAAAAGGGTTATGTAGAGAGGGCATGAGTTTTGGTGGCATGTTATGTTGTTTGCCTCCCAGTATTGTTGTCAGATTTTAGGGCGGCTGTGGTCATGGGAATATTCATACTCTTTATCAGATCAGGTTGGGCCCTGCCACAGTGAATTTTTGAATCACTCCCACCCTCTTATCCGCTATTTCACAGCATCAATGGGAGATTTCCGATTTCGTCTGGGATAATTTCCTATCGGTTCGTATGTTTCTGGCTTTTTTTTGGCTTCTTTTTGTCCCAACTGACAATTTATTTCATGTGTTACAGGCGGCTATAATCAAAATTCTGCTTTTGGAATTCTTATCAAATTCATGAAATCTATTTTTTCTTCACCTTTTTATTTTGGTGGAGAATACTCTGATTGTGCATGAATATATTGATTATTTATTTGTTTTGATATTTTAGTAGTTCCATAGTTGACAACCTAGGGGCTTTCTAAGTACCTGAAAATTTAGTTTCTTTTCTGCAGGTCAACAGCAACAGAACCCTCTTTTGTTACTTGGACAATATAGTGATGACGAATTGGATGACGAATCAAGTAAACCAATTGACCCGGCTGTCAAAGATAATTTGCCATCGGGTGATAAAGAGCAGGTAATTCAACGAATTTTAAAGGAAAATTTCCTGTATGGGAAAGTGCCTTTTTTTTTTGCTTTGTCACAAGCTAGGCTGAACTGTACGTCTAAGTTGCGGGTATTAAGATTTTTCTAGTCCTTTACTATGGATGATGTGGCCTCATCGAAATTATATTGAAACGATTACTGATTAATGTTTAACGACTCAAATATCCATCTTGCTATTAGTTATGCGTCAACTATTCATTTCAGCAGTCTGGAAGTTCCTCAGAAAGAGAAACATTCTTGCAGGAGTCCTATATTTGTTGCTACTGTGGTTTAAAGTATTGATGTGCATGCATCCTTTTGGATTTCAATGATTATGCCAGATAATTTTACTGATGATTCAAGCTGTTGACTAATAAAATTTTTGGCCCTAAGCCTTGTATTGGGGATTTTGTTGGGCTCTAAACCCTAAAATTGTTTGTGGGGATAGGATTCAATAAGAAATTTTTAAATTTAACTAGATGTTAAACTTTGATTGAGCAAGCTTTGGCATGCTTCATGATGAATAATCATCAAGCTTACGCTTCAACAAGGCTTGAATGGTGGATTTTTATTTTATGAGATTTTGTATATAAGAGTAACAAATTTTGCTAGATTTTGTAATGATGGTTGCTTTTGATTGTTGGCTGCCTTTAGCCTTTCCATTGCTGGTCTTACTTGGATGTTAAAAAGTGTGTTAAGCAATTGAGTGCAGCTTTGCCATGTTTATTTACTAATCTTTTTTTTAACTTGCATATTCTCTTTATCTACACTGATAAATATGCTTTGACTTTTGTTAGGAGGTACCACATAGTGAAGGAAAAAGTGTGGAATCAAATGCAGTTGAAGATAATTCCACCCAGACATTTCAACAGAGGGAAATGGAGAGAGCTTCTTCACCAGTTGGTGCTCTACAGTCTCTGGAAGATGTCAACAGTAGAGAAGATCTTGGTATGCACTCTGTTGACACATCAAGCGAAATGATTTCAGCAGAGCAAGTCCCTGCTTCTGGGATTTCTGATGCACGGGATTTGGGTGATATGAGTTTTGGTTGGAGGCTAGTCATGCATGAGGAAAGTAATCGATACTACTACTGGAATATTGAAACTGGTGAAACTTCGTGGGAAGTGCCAGATGTGTTGGCTCAAACTGTTCAATCCACCTCTGATTACAGAAGCACTGTAACCGAACATGCAGAAACTGCTCCTGTGGGTACCCACGAGTCCACTTCATATATGGGTGTTGACCTGGGAACTTCTTCAGATGCTTTAACTAAAAATGGCTCAACGTGTAGTGATTTGGTTCATCAAAGCAAAGGAGTGGATCAAAATGGGCCACAAATGGATGTGTTCAGTCAACAAGATCAAGATGGTTTGGTGGAAGATAAATTATGTAGGAATGATGTAGGCCAGAGTGGATTACCGAGTAACACGAGTCCAGTTAATGATGCAGCCGCTGTTTCTGGTTATATTTCCGGTGCACTGGCCATGGATGTCGATAAAAGAGGAAAAGAGCTTCCAAATGGGCTTATGAAACAATGCGAGTGTTTGTTAGAGAGAGTGAAGTCACTGAAAGGGTAATGGATTTTTGTTTTGTGCTTTTATATATCTGCTTGTGTATTTCCTAGGACATGATGTGTAAAAGATAGGCTGTTGTCATTATATTTGTTCTCTTTCTTCCAGTGTTATTAAACCCGGACCAGGGGTTGAACCAGTCGGGCCTCCGGGTCGCGGTTTTCCTTGGTAAATATTAGCCAAATCGCGGTTCAACCGGAAATTAACAAAGAGGTGAATAACCCGGAGACCCATCCGGGTTGTGGTTAACCGGGTTCGACCGTCCGGGCCGGTCCGGGTTTGATAACACTGCTTTCTTCTGCTAACCTCTAACGTATATGTTTTGTGATTTAGGTATGATGACTGCTTGCAAATTCATAACCGAATGTCAAAGTATATTTTAGAAGTAGAGGTTAGGCTCTCTGATATCAGATCACTTTCATCTTATGGATCGTCTTTGCTCCCATATTGGACCTATTCTGAAACACAGCTTAAGCAATTAGAAGATGCCATTAACAGCGAAATCTACCAACTTGCTGTGTCTGCACAAATGGATGATGATGTTAAGGTGGTCATTGACTCATCTTGCAAAGAAAGGGAAGAATCTGAGGAAAATTTGGGGCACAAGTCTGAAGCAGATGCACCCATTAGTGTTAGGGAATCTGTTTCACCTGTGTCTACTTATGACGAGCACATTACAAATAATGAAACTGTATCCGGAGATGATTTATATACCCAGCAATTGGCTTCCACTGGGTCACATACAAGACAGATGGAAAGTGAGGCCAGGTCTAGTGAAGAATTATATGCGACTGATCATGTGAAGCCTGAGTTTCACTCTGGCGATGTTGATATGGATGTCGACATGGAAGTTGAAGATGAAGTTCCGGTTGCCTTCACAACTCTGAGAGATACTTCAGGCTCCATGGAGTTTGGTGCCGTTGAGCCATTAGGTCAGAAACATCCACCTTCAGATTATTCATCCTTTATGTCAGGGGAGGCATCATCTATTCCTCCTCCCCCAGAGGAGGAATGGATTCCCCCTCCTCCACCTGATAATGAACCGGTTCCTCCACCCCCACCTGATAATGAACCGGTTCCTCCACCCCCACCTGATAATGAGCAAGTTCCTCCTCCCCCTCCAGATGATCATCCTGAATCCTCATACTCTCAACTTCCATCTTATGGTGAGACAAGTCAGTCTATTGCTTATTCAGACCAATACAACTTAATGTACCCTGGTTCAAATTTCCAATATTATGGACATGCAGTTGCTATCCCGAGTAGTAATTTCTATGCAGAGTCTGATGCAAGTCAGGGGTCTCTTCCCAATGCAACATTGTACTATGAGCCTGTTCCCAATACGTATGTGGAATCTGCTTCAGTCATTGTTAACCCACCAGAACCGGTTCCATACTATACTGTTCAGGATGGATCATTGCCTCCTGTGCCTGGTGTTAGTGGAACAAACTCTTCTCAGTTTAACATTGAATCTGGTGTTGTGAGTTATGATGCCCTTGCACTGGAAAAAATGGGAACTGCTGATGGCTCAATACCTGCGGCACCTGATGTGAAACTTAATGTTTCAGCTGTTGCTGTTGCGACTGATACTCGATCCGTTGAATTTCCTTCTACTTCAACCACCATTGAAGCTCCTCCTACAACTTCTACAGAATCAAGTGTTACTGCTCCATCAACTAATGCGGTTGCTTCTTCTGCAGCAATCCTGGCGCCATTGACGGCTTCCAAGGTTCAATCCAAAGGTAATGTTTTTACATCTGATGTCTGGATTAAATGTGTTTGGCTAATCTCTAAATCCTCAATTTATAGCTAATGTTGAATCCTCTGTCAATTGGCTTTGGGATTACTTATTCTGCTCTCTAGGTTACTTGGCAATTTATCGTCTGTTAATTTACCTAATGCCATAATCCCTTTAATACTGTTGATTTTTTTTTAGAAACCAGCGACTTGAAGAGGTGATATATTGATAAAGACATTGATTCTTTATGCGTTTGTCGTCTTTATTGACTATCCTTTCAGTGGTGCTGTCTAACTTTACAAAAATGTAAAATCTATCAATATGCTTTCTGAACTTTTCTACAGGTCCGGAAAATTACAGTATATAAATAGGGCTTGAACGACAATATAATGGGCCACCAGTATGGTAGAGGGCCCTACTTGTGCAGGCTATTTTTTCTGTCAATTATCTACTTTTGAAAGTCTTGCTTTCATTTTAGGCTTGATATGTTTTCACTTCTGTAAATTATAAAATTTGTTAGTTTAATATGATCAATCAATGTGTACAAGCTGACATTCTGCCTTATCAGTTTTGCGTAGTAAAAAGCGGACAGTTGCTGCTGCGCCCTCCTTGAGGTCTAACAAAAAAGTGTCTAGTTTGGTGGACAAGGTAAGTTTTCCTTTATTTTTTGTCGAGTCCAAGTAGTTGTCTTTTGTTGTTTACTATGTCAATCTGCGTTTTTATGATTGCCGACACACCTTACCTTGTGTTTTCAGTGGAAAGCTGCGAAAGAAGAGTTGAAAGAGGATGAGGAGCATGAACGTGAAAGTGCTTATGATATGTTAGAGAAGAAGCGCCAGAGAGAAATTGAGGTATAGGAATGAGCTTTCTCTGCTTAGAACTTGTGCTTTTAGTTGCTTTTGGTATTGTGACATTTCTTTTGTATTGCAGGAATGGCGTGCAAAGCAAATTGCTAGTGGGGAGGCCAAAGATAATGCTAATTTTCAGCCACTTGGGGGCGATTGGTACGTCACTGTGGTCAAATGTTATTTTTTGTGGAGGGGATCGATGGGAAGAACACCACGAGTTGTTTTAATGTTATTTTCCTTTGTGTCGTTCTCACTTACCTTTATTTGTAATTTTCATGAAGGCGTGAAAGAGTGAAGCGCAAACGAGCTGAAGCTGCCAAGGAAGCTTCGAGGACATCACCAGAGGCCTCTGCAATTGAAAACCCGCAGCAGCCTGACTTGGTAGAATTCTCAAAGGGTCTCCCTCCTGGTTGGCAGGTATATTTTAGCACCTTTCCCTATTGCTGGCTTTCATGATCTGATTATAAACTTAGGTCATTCAATTGCTTGTAATGACAAGAATTCTGCACCAAGAAAATTGGTCTTGCATTACTTGTGATGCATTGAGGCCCGACCTTGGAGCAGTAGTTGCATGCATGCAGACATTGTTCAGGGGTAGACCATCTCTGGCGTCCCTTTTTTTGTGGATTCTATTCTGCTTCTCTTTTCGGGTTACTGCTTGTCAGTGAGAATATAATGAATTTTTTTTTACTCAGAGATTGTGCAAGTGTACATTTAAGCTTGCCGGGTGCTGCAGAAAAATTAGGAATTTGTGTAATTTAGCTTGAGAAAGGTGGGGTCAACACCATTGCAGAAACAGATCCTTCTTATTGTGAAGGTCTTAAACGTAGACATTTAGGCTCATCTGTTCTGATTTCTACTTGTCTCATGAGTGCATGCTATGGATCATTTTTCTGCACTGCATAGTCCTAGGCATAATAACTAATTCCTTTTTTAATCAACATCTAATACCCAAAGAGGCGTGTATTCTCATTCTCCCTTTTTATCTTTTCCTCAGGCTTATTGGGATGACGCATCAAAACAGGTCTACTATGGAAACGGGAATACCTCAGAGACAACCTGGACCAGGCCAACAACCTGAGATGAATGTCTTTAGCTTTGAGAGGTGCAGTCCGGTCTTGGGTTATAGTTTCGTGCGATGAAGGGCCTCTCTCAATCAAATTAGTTAGCCATGTTCTCTTTAGGGCTTCATTACAAAATACCCCCCTGTACTTTAGGTCAAAATAGGATCACCCCCTGACAAAAAAAAACCGGTATTTGACCCCCTAAATTTTGTAATTCCGCATTTTACCTCATTCCGTTAGGGGTTTTAGATTGGTGTTAGTTGACTTAACGGAATGCACGGATGTTTGACATGTGGCAACATCACTACCATTTGATTCTGTTTTCATTTTAATTTTTAGAAAAAATATAAAAATAGGAAAAAAATAAACTATCTAATAATTATTACTTTTTAAAGCAAAACTAAAAGAATAAAATATTTATATCACAAGAAAAAAAAGATAAAGAAGAAAAAATTGGAGGAAAACTTTAACTTAGTTAATCCATTTGATAAAATTAATTTGTCTATTATTTTATTATAAAAAACGAAAAAAAATCTTTATGAAAAAGAGAAAATAAATATAAAATTATTTTTTGGATTTCTAAAATTTCATAAAACCGGAATTTTTAGTTAAAAATTTTTCAAATTGATTCTTTAATTTTTTAAAAATTTAAAAGATGACAAAAATTACTTTATATTTTTCAAAATTTTATTCTCTTAAAAATAAAAATATTATAAAAATAAGGAAAAGAAAGGAAAAACAAACTTTAATAATTATTACATTTAAAACAACATTTGATAAAATTTATTTCTCTTATTTTATTTTTAAAAAAAACAAAAAAAGGTTAAAAAGAATTCTTAATCAGAAGACCCCGGTGGCATCTCTTCACATTCCGCCCCTTCCGGAGCCTCAAATGCTTGAACTTCAATGGCCTATCCACTATCAAATCCAGCGAGACATCCGCCAGAGGAACGGCCAGCTCCTCATCCCAGGAGACAAGCTCAAGCGCGCGGCCATAGGAGGTGTCCACAGTCCGGAACTTATCCGGGTAGTCGTTGCAGAGGCGGGAGCAAAAATTGGCCGGAAAGCCCAGGTCAGGGGCGAGGTGAACCATCTTGGAGAGGAGGCGGCGGCGATGGGAGGAGAGCATGAGGAGTTTCTGAAGCTTGGCGGCCAGAATTGCAAACCACCGGCCAATTCCTAACCCAAAAACTAAAATCAAAATCTAAAATCCAAGAAATCAAAGCCAAAACCAAATCCAAATCCCACACTCCGTCGACTCCCCCATCGCCCTTATCCCTGCTCTGACCGTCTCCGTCTCCACGAATTCCGCCATCTCTGGCTTTCCCACAGTCGGATCCCCCGCCACCTGATATACAAACAGCGATGTCATCTCCCCTCCCTCCCTTTCTTTCCTCCTTCGACTCCATCCAGAAGGTCCACGACCAGTACCTGGAGTTCTTCACCCTCGAGGTCCACGACTCCTTCTCAACCTCTCCATAAGCCACTTCCTTGGAAGCCAGAGCAAGTGTGACGGTAGTGTTTGGCTTGATGTTGTATTGGAGTAGGCCTGTGACGAGTGGTGCCATCATGGTGAGTGCCTCATTCTCCACTCCCACGCCTTTCATTATGCCGGGCGAGAAGGAGGGAGGCGGCATGGGTAGGAGGAGGAGGAGGGAGGCGGCATGGGTAGGAAGAGAAGGAGGGAGGCGACATGGGTAGGAGGAGGAAGGAGACGGTGGGAGGAGGAGGAGGGGGCAGAGTAAAGAAGAAAAAGGAAGAAAAAATAGAAAAAAGAAAGGTCAGGTGAGGAAGAAAAAAGAGAGAAAAAAAGAGAAGAAGAAAAAAAAAAAGAAGAGAAAAAAATAAACGAAAGGTAGAAGAAAAAAAGAGAGAAAAAGAAACTGAAAAAAAGAAAAAAAGGAAAATAATTCAAGGTACAAATCAACGGTCCTGCACAATCCACGTGTCGAAAATCCATGAGGTCTGTTAATTCTGTTAACGGAGTTGGAATCGGTTCAACCATAAGTGGTTAACCGTTGAATTTTAAAGTTTAGGGGGTTAAATACCGGTTTTTTTTTGTCAGGGGGTGATCCTATTTTGACCTAAAGTACAGGGGGTATTTTGTAATGAAGCCCTTCTCTTTAGAAATAGTGGAATAGGAATCGTTGATTAACTGTGTCCAAGGTTTATCTGTATCCCTCTGTTCTCCTTTTAAAAAGTTTTGTAGGCTTTGTTATAGATTGAGAATGAGAGCCTCCCATACAACGACGGGTCAACAAGGGAGATCCACTTGTAACGATGATTATAATGCAGTATAGTTCACTTAATTGAAACTTGTTTTATGAACTTCCGATAGGAAATCATCACATATTAAGATGACACCGTTTTTAGTCATTTCAATGTAGTACTAGACCTTCACAATAGCCCTAAAATGTTCAATCTTTTGTAATTCAAATTCCCCCCATATTTTCCATAGGTGGCATGGGTTTTATCTTTAAACTGTGGTACAGATGTGGACGGACACTAAATAAACAGTTGATCTCTGGAACCCTAATTTGCAAATCTTAACTAAAATTTTCATTTTATAATTTGGATAGCTATATTCACCAAGTTGGAGGCAACCTAAGCACAAAGTGACCTTATAATCATCCTGACGTTACAGGAACATGTCCATTATTCATTGTATGTGTAACAAGTCCTTATAATGGCTTTCCTTCATCCTGAGAAAAAAGAACGCAGCCACTTTAGAGAGCAAAGTTCAAAAATTCTATTGAACAATTTCAGAAATCCTAAAAGCAACTAAGCACGCCACGACAAGATCACAAAACACCAAGTGATACGAATGCCTCCAAACTAGCTAGATGCTGTTCAATAACCAGAAAATGATAGACCCAATTTATGATTTTGATCAACACGGTAACACAATAAGATTCAATAGTCCCAACAGGGAAAATTTGGTTAGCTATCGGCCACAAGCACAGCCTCAGTGTGCAACAACAATATAAAAATTAAACAGGCTAGTACACGATTAGATGTGTATTGTTTCAAGCTAAATCTCTAAAATCTTCCACTCGATCATCTACTCGGTTTTTGAATCTTATTTTCTCAAAAAAATTCTCCAAATCTTTTGAGAAATATTTCTCCAAATCTTTTAAGAGATCGAGGAAGCCAAGAATGAGGAGAAGGATCCATCCACCTGAAGATGGCAATCCACCACCACCACCACCCCCTCCACCACCACCACCAAAGATGGGAGGAAGTCCAGGTCCACCATCATCAAGTTGTGGTGGCTTGGTTGGATCTGCAGTCAAATGAACAATGTAAGCTTACCTTGCCTAAATAATGCATCTTACAGATTTCAAAAAACAGGATTACTTGTAAAATATAATGCACTCACGTCCATCATAAAACAATTCATGAAACTGCAAAACAACTATACGCTCAATGAAGTTGATTCAAACTAGTTCAGCCAAAAAAAGTGATTCAAAATATAAACTCAAACACAGGCATCCATACACAGAACGGATTACTTGTAAAATACAATGCACTCACGTCCATCATAAAACAATTCATGAGACTGCAAAACAACTATACGCTCAATGAAGCTGATTCAAACTATTTCAGCCAAAAAAAGTGATTCAAAATATAAACTCAAACACAGGCATCCATACCCAGAACAAACTGCACAAAAAGAAGATGAGCATGCAAGCAATCTGCTCAAAATTGAATTCAGTGTAACTAAGATGTACAAAGGACTAACTGGGGATACACATATAATCAGAAGATGGTGCCAAGACAAACTTGTGAATGACACAAACAATACACGTAAACGAACAGAAAAGGTGGCACAGATCCTTTTGGAAAACTGGATGCCAAACAAAACATGGCCAAGGGAACCGCAGATGACAAAGAAACGATACTGGTTCTTACGCATTGGCATCCAAATTTCCTCCCATCCACTAGCAGCTCAGCCCCATTATAGTTTTAAGCAGTTTGCTAGAATAGAACCAGAAAAGGTCCAACAAGGTAAAATATTCCCCATACTATGGGCAGCAATTAGTAGTCTGTTATATATGCAAAAAATTATTACCTCGGGTTTTTGTCTGGCGATCCAGAGTTTGAGTTTGCCCCGATCCTTGATTCTGCAAACAAAGGAAATATGAAACCCAGCCAAGCCAACTTTTTCTCCAAAATAGAAAGTTATGAATCAGGATTATGCATGTATGTCTATGCTGTGCTTTGTGATTCTTGTTGCAATGAAATTTTCTAGGAAATGTAAGGTAAATGTTCAAAAAAAAAAAAAAAGAGAAAGGAAAAGGACACGAGGAAAAG
This sequence comes from Turnera subulata, assembly GCA_028386065.3. Lineage (NCBI taxonomy): Eukaryota > Viridiplantae > Streptophyta > Magnoliopsida > Malpighiales > Passifloraceae > Turnera > Turnera subulata. Next base: position 18,803 of record JAKUCV010006081.1, read on the forward strand.
TTAGTTTGGATTTCTTATCGTACCATGGCAGCACACGTAACAGAAGCAGATTGCTTTCTATTAGACTTGATGAGGGGTGCTCGTCTATCAACAGTCCTTAACCGTGTTCCAAGCCCAACTGGACCGGATGCAACAAGCTTATTGTACCCTCCTGTTTGATGCTGCATGCAAACCCTTACTGGAGGACAACGTGTTCGAGCAGCTTGGCCATTATAACTTCTTGCATTCACTAAGGCAATTAAATAAAAACAGGGGAGTTAAGAATGACAAAAAGAAAGTCAGCAACCCAACTAAAATAGTCTGAAGAGCAATTGCATGGTTTTCCACCATCATCCTGGCGAGGTTTTAGAATCACATTTGCATGGTTTAAGATCCACAAAACAAGCGCACAAATGTAGAATTCTTACAGCACCTCAAAATCAAATCCAAATGAAGCATCGATTTCGGTAGCTACGTAAAACATCATAGTTTCTGTGTGTGCGTGCGTGCATCTCCATATTTACAAGCACAAAACTAAAGGAAAATATACCTGGCGCCAGTAAGGGAAAGACGTTGGTGGTAATTGCAGTGGACGCCAACATCTCCATTATTAGTAGAGGAAACCACTTGGAAGTATTGCTGCTTGTTTACCTTAAAAAATTAACCAAAACGGACATGTAAGCACCAGAAAACAAGTAAATGAAACGAAAGAGAAACAAAAAGACAATAAGAAACAACCTCCTAAACAATTCCTCCACAGCCAAAAAAACTCTTAAGAACAGGATGAAGGAAACAATCAAACGGCTCCCCATATAAAAAAAAAAGAACATAAACCCCAAATCCCAAAAAGACGAGAATTTAAGAGCTACAGGGACGAAATCAATTCAAAATCATCAATTTATAAGTACCCACAACGCCAATCAAATCAAGGACACATTAAAAGGCGGAATATATGCAAAAAAAACAAGCGTATGATTAATTTCCCGCCACTCAGTTTCCATACCTAATCTTGAATAGAGGGATAAGCTTAGCCAAATTGTTTACGAAATAGAACAGACACCAAAAGGGAACACAAGAGCAAGAGAAGAAGAAGAAGAAGAGGAATGGTGGAGAAAGAATTAACCTTTACAAGGGAATCCTCTGGGGTGGATTTTAGGACACCAGTGGCAGCATTAAAGGTGTCTTTCGTGGGGGTGGGGGGAGAGAAAATATAGAGGCCCCCTTGTTTTCGTATTTATCTGATTTCTGGGTTTCTAGAATTACCAAACCGGTGCGAGAGAAAGGCGGTGATGCACGATTCCACACGGCGTCGTTTACTATTGTTGTTTTTATCCTTTTTTTTCTTCATCTCCCAATCTATATACTATCTATAAAAGCATAAATAGAGCGACACAACGAAAAAATCCCCTATTTTTTCAGCTAATTATAATATAAATTATTAAGTTATTAAATTGACCTTAATTATTTACACCATATTCTTTAAAAAGTTTATTTTGCACATGTAGCCCTACTTATTCTTAAACCCTATACTAAAACAAAAAAAAAAATACTTAAAGAAACTTACTTCGCATGCACATTTATTTATTTCTAGACCCAATTTTTAAAAACAAAAACACGCAGCCCTACTTATTCCTAAACCCTATCTTTTAAAAAAAAATACTTAAGAAACTTACTTCACATCCACCTCCATTATTTATTCCTACACCCTATCTTTAAAAACAAAAACTACTTCTCCTCAAGGAGCCCTATTTATTCCTACACTTCTCATGAAACCATATTTTTTTAAAAACTTACTTTACATGCACCTCAAGGCATGTGTTGATATTTATTTAGTCTATTTCAAATTCTTCTCTTTTTCTTTTTTGGCTTTTTAGAAATACCAAACAGATGGACAGCACTGAAGTTATTTATTTCTTTTTTATTTTTTGATTATTTTATTTCAATTTTTTGATTATTTTATTTCATTTTTTATCTAATTCATTTTAACTTTTTTAATTATTTTATTTCAAATACTTCTATCTTCAGGAATAGAAATACTCAACTCACTCAATATTTTTTTGTGTTGTTGTTTAAAAATACCAATCAGATCTTCCTCTTAAAAATTAATACGACTAGTATTTTTTTTTGTTGTTGTTGTTTAAAAATACCAATCAGTTTTTCCTCTTAAAGTTTAAAAATATCAATCAGGTGTTTTCCTCTTAAAGTTTAATACCAATCAGATCGCAAACTCAAGGTATGCCTTTCTTTCTTTCTTTCTTTTTTTATTTCAAATTCTTTTTCTTTCAAAAATATAAATATTTAGTTAAAAAAATTTCCTGTTTAAAAATTCCAGATCAACAACTCTTTTTGATTTTTTAAGGATACTGAACTGAAGGTATCTGATTCTTTTTTATTATTTGTTTATCTTTTTCAAATATTTTTTTCAAGGGATAGACTATTATGCATTATGTGTTTGTTTTTTATTATTTTAAAACAGTGTCTCTGTATTTTCGTGAGCTGATGAAATATTCAAACATGAAGGACAAGATATTTCACTGGTTAAATTACAAAGTTGGTATTTAAACTTAAAGGTCAAAGTTGCTCCTATCATCAAATTTTACAATTTGAAAGTTTCAGTTAAACAAAATGTTTTGATTGAATGTCTCAAGAAAATGTTATTATAGTCAGTCTAGTCCGATTAGATCGAAGCTTAAAAATCGCCAAGTTAGGTTTTAATTAAACTTGAAGGAATCAACAAAATTAGTTAAACCTATAAGTCAAAACTTGTTATCACTGGAGTTTACAAGTTGGAAAAATATGGGTAAACATTCTATAATTTGAAAAACAATCTAAATGACGACAAAGTTAACACTATATGAATATTAATGTGAGTTGGTAAAACGCCCCTTAGACTATACAATACAATTCCTTTATGATATAAAACAAATACTATGGATATCTGTCAAATATCAACCAAAGGGAAGAGAAAACTATTGTTCAGTCTTTCTGTGTGTTTCGGTTACAAAGATATGCTCTCGGTTACAAAATGATGCCCCCCTTCACTAATGTGATATTTTTCCCTTTTATATGCCCCTGCCTCACGTGCCCTAGTTAGCTCCCGTGTAGCTTTCCTACCCAATGTGATAGGGCTACATCTTGCTTGTTCATTGGTGGTTGTGGATTATAGCTGGGTAGGGGAGATCTGTGCACATGATGAGTTGGATCAAGCTGACGGGCCTTCTTATTTGGGTTGGTGCCTCAAGGCCCGTAAGCCCATTTTATATCACTTTTAACACTATGACACTATCTAATTCTCTCACTAGCAATTAGCCTAGAACAAATGAGTATTAATAGAAATACACATAATCAATGTACACCCTCCTATAGGTTAGGTGTTGTAATTGAGTGAATTTCACAATTAGTGATATAAATAGAAAAAAGTGTTAGCTTAAATATGGGTCTAATACTTTAATTAGTGTTAATCCATAATTAACCATGTTTAGTGTGTTGATATATTATGATTTTGATGACTAACAAACTGGATTAGATGTTTGCCATATATACTTGTGTTAAGTTTTCTCGCAGGTTGATTTTCAGCTTGGTTTCAGAAGAAACCACACCTGTCTGTCAACATCGTGGTCCCAACTGCAAGTGGCCAAGTGGTCCCAATGGTCCATACAGCAATTAAGGCCAACTCCCAACTACTCCAAAGGGCAGAGAAAATGGTCCAACACTGGAGAGAAGTCTTCAACCCTTATCTCTCACCTCTCTTTGATCAATTATATGAAGGGGACCATGTGGTCCACAATTATGGTCCCGGATTGCTAAAAATGGAATGTTTTCAAGTAATTGAGCTGCAAAGAGAGTGGACTTCCTGAAATGAACCCAATACCAGCTAGTGGATTGTGGAGTCAACTCTGAAGACTGATTTCTACCACATAGCCGTTGGATGAAGAGCTGAAGAGTACTTTAGAGCCGTTGGATGAAGATCTTCCTACCTACCCCCACCAACTCAAGCACTATATAAGGAAGGCCATTGCATATCTTTCTTCTTCAACCCAGCTATTTGAAAACGTGCTATTGAGTTGATTATTGAGCTTATTCCTGCTGTGTTTTTGCTGTTCTTGAGAGCTTTAAATTTGTGCTTAATCTTGTTCTCCAAGTTCTTACAAAGGGTAGAGTGTTTAGGCAAGACTAGTGTAGTATTGCTGGGTCCTCAAATCAGGGTTTTGATTTGAGTAAAGGTTAGAGTTTAGCCTGGGAAAAACTTGTAAAGGTTAAAGCTTAGCCTGCAAAAGCTTGTGTATGTAAAGGTTTGAGCTTAGCCTGCAAAAGCTTGGTTTCTGTAATCAGTTAAGGCTGATCCCGCAAAAGCCTAAGATAGTGAGTGTTTCTAAAATCCTAAAGGAAGGACCTTTAGGTAGTGGAGGTACCTGGTGAGGGGGAACCACTATAAATCACTGTGTCATCCTTTCTCTCTTCTGTTTTTCTTTACCTTTGTGCATTTTACACTGATTTGCTCTGTGTGTTTGTGGTTCGTGAAGAAACCACTTGGTTCCTCAGAAACCAAAGTGGTTCACTAGAAATGAACTTAGAAACCAACCTCGATCGAAGGGTAGCCTGATTCACCCCCCCCCCCCCCCCCTCAGGCCTATTTGGGCAAACAATTGGTAGCGGAGCGTCGTCCTCAGTATAAAGGAGTAACATCCAGAGGCAAAGATCATGGCTTATGAGGGAAATAGCATCAACAAAGCACCCCACTTCGATGGTGCAAACTTTGATTACTGGAAGTTCAGAATGAAGATCTTCCTTGAAGGCAAAGATCTGGAGATGTGGAACGTAGTACAGCATCCTTATGCCAGGCCACTGAGGGACATGCAGTTCTGGTCAGAAGAGGAGCTCAAAAAGGCTAAGCTAGATGCTCAAGCCAAGAATGTCCTTCTTTGTGGAATAAGTGAGAGTGAGTTTCAAAGAGTCAGATCTTGTGAAATTGCCTATGAGATCTGGAGGCTTCTATGTGTCACTCATGAAGGCACAAACCAAGTGAAGAAGTCAAGGCTCAATCGTCTCATGAGGGACTATGAATTGTTTCAGATGGTTTCTGGTGAAACCATACAGGAGATGGATACTCGCTTCACAATTATGTGCAACAGCCTCGCAACTCTTGGGAAGGTTATCACACACAGAGAAAAGGTTGCAAAGGTACTTAGGTCTCTACTTAAGGAGTGGGAGCCCTAGGTTACTGCCATAGAAGAAGCTCAGAACTTGAACACTCTCACCTATGATGAGCTGATTGGCAAGCTTATAGTGCATAGTTCCAAGTTTGAAACCAAGGAACCAAAGAAGAAGGACCTGGCCTTAAAATCCCATGAATCTGATGATGAAGACAGTTACTCTAATGTGGCACTTCTTTCCAAAAGGGTTGTAAGATATCTCAAGATGAAAAAGCAGCAAAAGAGTAGAAGTCCTAGAGTTGTGAAGATTGAAGAACCAAAGAAAGATCCTCTAATCTGTTTTGGCTGCAACCGACCTGGTCACATTAAAGCTGAATGTCCACATCAGAAGAAGAACAGATATGACTCTTCAAAAACCAAAGGGAAGAGGGCTATGGTTGCTTGGGATGATTTGGGTTCTGAAAGCGATTCTGAAATAGAAGATGCTGTGAACTTTTGTCTGATGGCTCAAGAAGAATCTGAGGTATTTGATGCTCCTGACTTTACTTTTGATGAATTACAAGATGCTTTTGGTGAATTGCATGATAAGTATAAGCAAGTGCTTAAAAAGAATAGTGCATACAAGAAAAGAATTGAGATTCTTGAATATGATGCTGAAGCTCATAGAAATGCATATGAAAAGCTTAATCTTGCTCACACCGAAGCTCTGAAATCTTGTGAAACTTTGAAAGTTGATAAATTTGCTATCCAAAATGCTCATGATGAACTTGAAAA
>JAKUCV010006081.1:25664-123824 GCA_028386065.3 Turnera subulata
TTCTGTGAGCAAAGTGGTATTGAACACACCTTTTCGACTCCTAGAACGCCTCAACAAAATGGGGTAGTTGAAAGGAAGAATCGAACTTTGCAAGAAATGGCTAGAACTATGCTTAATGAGCATAAGTTACCTGCATATTTCTGGGCAGAGGGTGTAAACACAGCATGCTACATTCTAAATAGAGTATCCTTACGTCCTTTAATTGAAAAGACCCCCGTATGAGATATGGTTTGATAAGAAATCAAGAATCAGTTACTTTCGTGTTTTTGGGTCTAAATGTTATATACTCAATACTAAGGATAACCTTGATAAATTTGATGCTAAATCTGATAATGGTGTTTTTCTTGGGTATTCACTTACTAGTAAGGCATATAGAGTGTATAATAAAAGAACCTTGGTTGTAGAAGAAACCATGCATGTTGTATTTGATGAAATTGACCCTTGTGATGAAAGTGATGACATAGATACTGACATAGCATCTGATGAGCAACCACATATTGTCAATCGTGAGAATTATGTGGATGAGGAGGATGAACCACCTGTGTTGGCACCACCTACACCTTCTATGTTGGAACCAAGAGTGGAACCAAGCGTCCAACCATGCCTGGAACCAGTGATCCAACCAAGTGGTTCTGGTGGAGAACCAAATATAACAGAACTTGGATCAACTTCCCATGGAAATATCAGGGCACCCAGAGGACACTCAACAGAGGTTATACTTGGAGACTTATCTAGAGGGGTGACTGCTAGATCCTCACTACACAATGTCAACTCACATCTTGCATTCCTCTCACAAGTGGAACCCAAAAGCGCAAAAGAGGCTATTCTTGATGAAAAATGGGTAATGGCGATGCAAGAAGAGTTAAATCAGTTCAAGAGAAGTGATGTTTGGGAACTTGTGCCTAGACCTGCTGAGCATCCAGTCATTGGAACCAAATGGGTTTTCAGAAACAAACTTGATGAGAATGGTGTTGTGGTAAGAAACAAAGCAAGCTCTAGTGCTATTAATCTAACCAAGAATCTTGTACAACACTCTCGGACCAAGCACATTGAAGTGAGGCATCATTTTATCCGAGACCATGTGTTGAAGAAGGATGTGGCAATTGAATCCGTGAAGACTAAAAATCAGCTTGCTGATATCTTTACAAAGCCACTCAAAGAGGATCAATTCACCAAGATCAGACTTGAACTTGGAATGTGTAACTTACCTTGACTCTTATGCTTACTTGGTTTCATATTTGGTTTTATGTTTTTTTTACTTGGTTTTATACTTGGTCTTTGAACAAACCATGCAACCTCCTATTATGTGCATACATGACCATATTAGTCTTATTGCATTCATTACATCTCAAACACAAACTCTCACTATACATTCTGGCATATGAGGAATTTTTTGAGGCATTATGATTATCAGTTGAAGTAAAAGGATGATAAAGAACAGTGAGGTTCATAGTGAAATCAAATATCCAGTAGATAGTGACTAATGGACAATGGATTATCTTCAAAGCGGGAAAACTACAATCTGGGTGGTCCAAAAAATTTCAAACTCAGTGGATTCAAAATTCTGAGCGCCAAACAGGCAAGAATGATGTGCAATTTGGTTTCTGAAAAACCAAGTAACCAATGGTTATTACCCAACGGATAAAAGCATCTTCATATAAAGACAGAGGAAATCAGGTTAATCATGGAAAGTCAGACAGAAGATATTTTGTGTGGATAACAACCAGTATCTCTGTTTGGAAAAATAGGAAGGTCAAAGTAGCCTGTTTCTTCAAAAATGGGGGACCACCATGTCACGCCCGACAGTTTCTGAAAAGGAGAAGTCAGAATTCAATGCTCTTGACCGTTACAAGCAATCCTGTGACATTCTCCGGTTTTTGAGCCACTTACCTTATCCTACTCACCATTATTCTAACATTTAAACACAATCTCTCTCCAATTATACAACCTCTTAACCGGTTACCCCCTATCTCTTTAAATACATACCTTTACCTTCTCAAACACTACTACCACTCTTACTCACTTACCCGAATATCCTCATACCTTGCACAGCTGCTACCTTTCCTCTCTCAAACACCTAAACATGAAGACCTCCTCTAAGAAAGGTAACCCTAAAACAGCAAAAACAAAGAAAGCCCTCACTGAGAAAACATAAAAAACACGACCCCAAGGGAGAACCAAACTAGAGGCCAGTCAAGGTCACTCACTCAAAGGCAGCCATGACGAGTGAGTAAGTGAAAGAAACTCCATGTGCTGCTACAGATGCTGATGAATCAGTGAAGTTCAAGGAGGCTTGGGAAATGCAGAAAAGTCAGAAGGGGTCTGAAAAAGTTTGGCTTGATCGAGAGCCTTGGCCAACCATAGAGAAAAGCACTGTTCCTAAAGGGTCTTTTGCACCCTCATGGCTCAAAACACCTCTCAGTGGTAATACACCTCAAACTGACCTCTTGTGTCCAGATCCTATTAGCTATCGTATTCCTACACCTGAGGATAGTGAGAAAACCATCCCACACACCACCATTGATAGACCTAGTACTAGCACAACCACCATACTTATAAAGGATCCTCCTGTGCTTACCCCCAGTATAGTCACATGCATGATTGATACCTTTGTTAAGCATATAGTCATTCCACCTGGTCATGATCCCAAAATATTTCGTGAAAAAAAAAGAGAGGAATTTGGGGATATGATTTCAGATTTTGTCATCAAAGGCCATATTCCTCCAGAAAGCCTCATCCGAACACCCTCTAGAGATGAAGAAGAAGCCTAATACAAAGCTTTGCGTGAAGGAACCGAACTGCTAGATGCAACTGAGAAGGCAAGTCGTGAAGTTGGTAGTGAGACCAACTTGGTTTCTAATATGGTTCCAGCTGTGGTTCCACCCATGGTTTCGGTTCAAACCACCTCACAGCCTGTTGGTAAGCCCCACACTGTGGATCTAAACATTGCACAACAAGAGCAGGATGATGATAATGTGATGTCTGATATACTCAAAGTAAGCAAGGAAGCTGTTGACTCTGTTCGTTCTTTCGAGCATGTGGCTTCTGAGAAACCAGAAGAATCTGTTGACAGTGATCATGAGATACCAAAGACCAAGACCTCTCAGAAAAAGAAGCATACTGAAGTGTCTTCTAAGCCGACAAAATCTGTCACTCCGAAGAAGAGCACTGGTATAGTCTTTCATGAACCAACTGAAGCTGTGGTTTCCAAGAAACCAGTCCCAAAACCAATGACAAAGGCTGAAGGCAAAAGGAAGGTTGGTGAACTTAAACCAGAACCAGAACCAGAAGATGATGAAGAATCTAGAGATCACTCAAGCTCGAACAGCTCTAAGTCTAAGGATGCTGCATCAGAAGAGACTGAAGTTTCTAAGAAGAGAAAAATGGGAGATGATTCGGATGATGACCCCCAACTTCAATGATGCAGAAGAGAGTGATGAAGAAGTTGATGAAGATGACTCAGAAAAGAATGACCGAGATGAAGATGATGAACATGATGATGAAGAAGATGAAGAGGAGGAAACCCCAGCTAAACCTCCAAAGAAGAAAGCAAAAGGTCCAGTCAAAGGCAAACCTTCAAAGAAGTAGAAGAAGAGAGAAGTGAACTTATCTGCCTTCTATGCACCACATACTGTGGTTATGGAGGATTTTGCTGACTTAGGGGTATCTGATATCTTGAAGAAAGTTCAGCTTGGATATCTAGCCACTTTGAAGGCCAAAGCATATGAACCAATGGTCAAAGAATTCTTTAAGTATCTGAAATCGACCACTAATGCTGCTGGTGTCACTTCATCCATTACCACCCGTCTTAATGGGAAGACTGTTACCATTACTGCCAAGGACATCATTGCGATCCTTAAGCTGAAGCCCGGGAAACTTCAAGTGGTGTATGATAATGAGAAGCATCATAAGGGCACTCCTACGGATGTTGAGGGAAACAAGCTGCTCTTTGGTAGATCTTATCAGAGAGGGAAGTACAAGGATTTGATTTGCATCGCGTGTTGATGTACATGTTGACTCGTGTGGTTTTACCGAGACCACACCATAAAACCACGGTAATGCTTAGTGATCAGTGGACTTTGGCCTGCATTATCAAGAAGACACCCATCTGTTATGGAACTCTAATTCTTCATCATCTGACCACCTGCAAGGTTCCATGTTTTGGAGGTTTGATCACTCTCTTGGCTCGAAAATTCTCTTTGATTCCCACAGATGGTCCTGCACCTATCAGTCATGTGATTATCAGCGGTCTCACTCTATCCAAGATGTCTATTAAGCCTGATGCTGAAGGAAACTATTTTGTGACCAAGAAACCAAAGGGGAAGGCTATTCAGAAAGATGATCTTCGTGACCATGTGGCTGCGGTTTAAAGTTTGCTAGATGATCTTAAAGATTAGATGACTGACTTTGAGGCTACTGTGATGGAAGCTCTGGATAAAATTGTTGCTTCTCATCCTGAGTCGGATACTGATGATGAGTGATGCCTTAACTGTTGATGCCCCTAGGACATGCATTGCATTTTGTGTTCTTCATGGTTTATAGCATGGTTCCTATTATGGTTCTTATCATGGTTTTTATGTTGGTTTTTATGTTCTGAACAATGTCTTTAATTCTGTTTCTGTTTTCAGTTCGGATATTTGATATTTGGATATTATGTTTCTTTTCTTATAATATGCCTGCTATTTTTACCCTTTGTCCTTATTATATTTTGTTGATGCTAAAAGGGGGAGAAAATTGTTGGTTGGATGGAATCTGGAATCCAACTCTGTTAAGCATACATTTTGGATGATTATTGTTGATTGTTGATTATTATTGCGCTACTCTGCTGTCGTCAAATGTATGCTAGATGATTGGCGCTATAAGCAGGGGGAGGTTTTTGGCTAAGTTGAAAAAGCCAATGGTGCTTTATGCACAAAAGTATTTGTTATAAGGGGAGTATTCAAGCAGGGGAGTGTGCTTATATGAAGTGCTATTTTTACTAACCCTAGTTTTGCAGAGATCAACACAATGTTTGTCATCATCAAAAAGGGGGAGATTGTTAGCCTAAACATGAGTCTAATACTTTAATTAGTGTTAATCCATAATTAACCATGTTTAGTGTGTTGATATATTATGATTTTGATGACTAACAAACTGGATTAGATGTTTGCCATATATACTTGTGTTGAGTTTTCTCGCAGGTTGGTTTTCAGCTTGGTTTCAGAAGAAACCACACTTGTCTGTCAACATCGTGGTCCCAACTGCAAGTGGCCAAGTGGTCCCAATGGTCCATACAGCAATTAAGGCCAACTCCCAACTACTCCAACGGGCAGAGAAAATGGTCCAACACTAGAGAGAAGTCTTCAACCCTTGTCTCTCACCTCTCTTTGATCAATTATATGAAGGGGACCATGTGGTCCACACTTATGGTCCCGGATTGCTAAAAATGGAATGTTTTCAAGTAATTGAGCTGCAAAGAGAGTGGACTTCCTGAAATGAACCCAACACCAGCTAGTGGATTGTGGAGTCAACTCTGAAGACTTATTTCTACCACATAGCCGTTGGATGAAGAGCTGAAGAGTACTTTAGAGCCGTTGGATGAAGATCTTCCTACCTACCCCCACCAACTCAAGCACTATATAAGGAAGGCCATTGCATATCTTTCTTCCTCAACCCAGCCATTTGAAAACGTGCTATTGAGTTGATTATTGAGCTTATTCTTGCTGTGTTCTTGCTGTTCTTGAGAGCTTTAAATTTGTGCTTAATCTTGTTCTCCAAGTTCTTACAAATGGTAGAGTGTTTAGGCAAGACTAGTGTAGTATTGTTGGGTCCTCAAATCAGGGTTTTGATTTGAGTAAAGGTTAGAGTTTAGCCTGAAAAAAACTTGTAAAGGTTAGAGTTTAGCCTGCAAAAGCTTGTGTATGTAAAGGTTTGAGCTTAGCCTGCAAAAGCTTGGTTTCTGTAATCGGTTAAGGCTGATCCCGCAAAAGCCTAAGATAGTGAGTGTTTCTAAAATCCTAAAGGAAGGGCCTTTAGGTAGTGGAGGTACCTGGTGAGGGGGAACCACTATAAATCACTGTGTCATCCTTTCTCTCTTCTATCTCTCTCAGGCCTATTCTTGGCAAACAAAAAGTATTCTATCCTAATAAGGATTAATGCATGAAAATGTCCCTAAACTTTATTATTTTTATCACTCCTATCCCTAAACAAATTATTGGTTGATTTATGTCCCTTAACTTGTGTTCAACCGAGTAAAGCAGTCCATTTACCTGCTACAACCGGTTTCTGATGTGGGACCCACCTAGTGTTGAATTAAAAAAATATTTTTTACTTTCATGTCAAATTGCTCTTAATAAAAATTTATAAAAAAAAATAATTGTGAGAATAAAAAATGTTGGAAATGTAAAAAATTTGTAAATCAAAAAATTATGTTGGTCTCACACCCAATAATTTGATAAAAAAAATAAAATTATCTTGTTAATTTCTCAGTATCCATGTCAGATTTTTTAATAGAAATTTATAAGAGAATTTGGATTTAAAAAAAAATTGCAATTTAAAATTTATGTGGACACGCCCTCCCCGCCACCCCCTCCGCCGCCGCCGAAGGAGACCCCCATGTCTCCTCTACAAGTCGTCCCCATGCTCTCCTCTTAACCCACAGACCTGCGACCAGGGAAGAAGAGAGGAGGTCGAACAGCGCCTCGAGGACAAGGTCCGAGTCTTTGCCGACGCCTTCCTCCCTCCTCAGTGCGCCGCCGTCGCTGCAGATTGCCGCAGAGATCAAGAAGAGGTCTTGGGCCGCCTCCTTTCTCGCGTGGTTAGTAAGCCCAGTCTCCTCGGTTCTCATTTTCCTTCCTCTTCTTCACTATATCGATGAGGTCTGGGTTTGATGTTGGGGCTTGTCTTGTTTGTTTGTTTGTGTGTTGGGTTTATTGGCCGGCGGCGGCTGTTTGTTGCTGATTGCAGTGAACGGTTTTGGTCTGGTCATGGATGGCGGCGGGTGTGTGTTGTGGCTGTTTGGCAGTGGTGGTGTTGGGGTCTAGGGGCGCGTACTCTTCTGGGTTCGTGTGGGTTGCAGGACCGGCGGAGGATTGCCAGATCTGTTCTTCTCGACGGGTGATTGATGGTTGGGTGTGCAGTGGATGTTGGCTGTGTGGTACTTGGGTTTGGTGGTTGCAGACAGCGAGATGTTGGGTTTGGCAGCGATGGGCTGTGGGAGAGAAATACAGAAGAGGTGGTTGTGGAAGAGAATGAAAATATATCAGTATATTGTGAGTGGGTCCCACTTTTTTTAATTTGCAACCTTTATTTATATTTCCAAAATAATTTTTGAATTTTTCCTTTAAAGCAATAAGATGTGGAATATTAAAAAAGCTACAAAATAGTTTTATATTAAACACGAGGTGGGCCCCACCTGAGAAACCGGTTGTAGCAGGTAAATGGACTGTTTTACTCGGTTGAGCACAAGTTAAGGGACATAAATCATCCAATAATTTGTTTAGGGATATGAGTGATGAAAACAATAAAGTTTAGGGACATTTTCAGGCATTAATCCATCCTAATAACTATATTAACTATTATAAAAGTCTAAGTTGAATTATCCCATTAACAATCATATCATCCAACACCTTCCATCCCAATTAAAAATTATTTAAATATTTTCTTTTATCATCAATATATTTAAGATTTATATTTTAATTTTATCTTATTTATTAGAATTATGAAATTTGATAATTATTGTATAATTGCTATTGCTACAAATTTTAACAGTTATCATTTCATTTGGCTCGATTTATTAGATGTGTGGGTTATTTTTTATTTTCATTAACATGAAAAATACTCTCAAACGAGAGGAAAGACTAAAAATATGCATGATAGCATTCTTTCATAAGAAAATTGTGCATTATTCAGTCAACCTTTGTTTATGGAGGACTTGGGTGTAAATGCCAGGAAAAAAAAAAAGGAGTGATTTTTAATAGGTTATGCTAGTCTTTATGATGGGCCAAAATAATTTTTGAAAAATTATATAAAAAATAGAAATTTATTATCCATCAAAAAGATCATGCTGGTAGAAAAAAATAATATTTTATAAATATTCCACTCACTAACTCGCATATGAAATTAAAAAAAAATAGAGATGTTGCTACTATTTAATAAAATTCCCATGTAGGATTTTATTATGGTCACTATTGTTATTTTCAGTCCCTTTCATTGCAGACCGTACCGTTTATCCAAACAGACCTATTTTCTAACCAAGTGCATGGAACATTTTCAGAAATTTTCCACCAAAAACAGTACTCAAGGACGAGTGAATATATACTAAGTCCTAATAATATTCGGATATTAGCATTTCATTTAAACACAGTTGTAACAATATGCAGCCCTTGAAAACTCGGTGGAGCCGAGTTTTTATGTTGAACGAGCAGAATTCGAGCTTTATTGTATTTGTATTCGGTTGGTGAGCCTTAAAAAACTAAACTCATAAACTTGTATCATTTTGTACTTGTGAGGCACAAACATTGAATCAAATGGCCAAATGTGACCAGAAAATCCTGACAAGAGAGAGTATACGTCGATCTTTGTCCACTGTACACATATACATAACAAATAATCTAATCTAGTGAAAAAAATTCTCCAAATGATACACACTTGAAATTGTCTGCATGCACACCGTAAATACATATATATATAAAATTTCATGCACCATAAGCTCACATGGTATAATGACAGTATGAAAATTTTAATTAAGAACCCAAGGCATAGAGATTTGCTCCAACGGAGCTTCCTCGCGAAAGGCCGGTTTGCATGCCGGATCTGTGGAGCCGGCACCGGAATGAGCCCGGGTGGGTGGTCGGAGAGCAGAGGCAGCTCATTTTTCCACTCTTTGATTTTGTCATCCTCTTATTGATTGCCTTTGGCGAAGTTGGTGGACTTGTTAACGATCCATCCTTCTTCATTGCCTCATGCATTTCCTCTTCTTTTTGCTTCTCATCAATGGACTTGAGGCCATGATGAATTTGTTCTTGTGAGCTTGAGCTTTTCTCCATTATTTAATTACTATTGCCAGATAATAATAATAATTCCGTTGCTGCCTGTTCAATCAATTTTTTTTTTAAAAAAAATGGCATAGAAGAAACATTACAATTGCATAAACTTTAATTAATCATTGCAAATGCATGCCAACATTTTTGTATTGCATAATCTTGCTTGACAATAAAATGGCTAATTAACCTACCTGACAATGTATACCTGTGTTTCGGTCACCAACAGATAAGGTTCTTCTTCGTGTGAGAATAGGGTAGGGGGGAATTTTGTGTTTAATTTGCTGCTCCTTTCAAAAGAGATGAAACAAGTATCAAAATAGGCACATAGTTAACGTTGGTGTATTAGCTCTTACAAGCTATTATTTTGGATATTGAGTTCCGTTTGCCTTGCAAATATGTGGTAACATTTAAAACGATTCACGGCCACACCTTTTTCTTCCTCACTTGTGTAAAAATAGCCAGCCAATATCAATGGAGTATATACTAGCTAGTTTTGTTTTGTCGATATAAAATGACCGGCCATATTTGCAAGTCTATTTAGTATTTACCAAATGCAAATGCAATAATAATAATATCACCTCACTTAATTGAAAGGATGCATTATAATATATGCACAAACACTTCTAAAGAGTAAAAGTAGCCTAATCATAAAAGATAGAAAGGAGAGGGAGAGTTAAAGCCGAGATCCGTTCATAGATTGCTCAAAACAGGAGTACACAATTTATTGAAGAGCTGTGGTCTAAAAATGGTGCCTTTACTTTTCCAAACCTTATAATTAATAATAGTTCATGCATACCAAAGAATCTGACTTCATGCTAGGTTGAGTAACTGAGAACTTTAAACTGGCAAACACTGGCAAATGGAACAACCTTAATTGTCTCCTTCTGCTCCTGCAACTTCCTTAGACCGAAAGCGTCAGTTTCAATAGTTCTGTTTTGTTTTCTTATATATGCATTTGAATTCTGATTCCTGCTGGCCTTTTGCATGTTGATTTCCTGAAAGAGCATCTTTGCCACCAGGCAATGCTTCTCTACATCTATTGCAAGCTCAACAAATTTGCTTACATGTCACAAAAGTGCCTGCCTCTTCTTTCACCATATGTCGCTTCTTTCCTCATCATGCTTTAATTAAGAGAGGACTCAACAGAGATTTTATTTAGGCCTATATATATTTTCACACCTGCAACACAGCTGAAGCCAGAAGCTTCATTCTTGATCAAGAACTTGGCTGGCATCATTTGTTGTCACATTCAATGTTCTGCCTCCGCTCCCATGAAGACCAAGAAGCACAAACTTCTCAGTTCACCGCTTTATCTTTAAGCACAGGCAACCAGGGAGCCACTCCAGTCCATTTCCCATGTCATGTTGCAGAAAAAATGCAGCCTCCTGACTCTGCACTCACCACAAAGAGTGGAAGTCCATACAAGTCAAAGGAAAATCTAATGAAAACCAAGAGGCAAAGAGGGCTAAACGGCAAAGCATTTGCGATGGAAGCTGAGTCTGGTAATCCAAGCAAGCCAACAAATGAGGTCCATTATCTTATGGAGCCAGTGAGGAATGCTAGGTTTCGTGCAGGAAATGGGGTGCATGGAGGTGGAAACAGTAGGAGCAAGCCTTATCCACTTTATAATGAGTGTGATGAGGGCAATGCAGATAAAGTGAGAGCAGATGAGGAGACAAGTCCTTACCAACAATCAACTAATGGCCTCATGATAAGTGAGAATGGTAACAAAAGGAGTGCTTATGGAAGGGATGGTAAAGGTACTACTAGTAGCAGTGACCTCAGGAGGAAAAATGGAAAAAGAAGGAATGCCGGTGGAAGAGGTGATTGTGCCAGTAGCAGTGAAGTGAATGATTCTAGCAAGGCTTGCCCCCATAATCAGCCTGTAGATGGGCTTAGCAGTGAAAGTGGCAATAAAACTAGTGCATACAGGAGAGGATATTCAACTTCTGGAAATATGTCAGCTTCGGAGAAAATTCGACACAGAATGATTAAAAATCGAGAATCGGCTGCCAGATCCAGAGCCAGGAAGCAGGTAAGTGCTCTTTAGATGCTTCATATCAATTTACTGGCTACAGGTTCATCAATTCTATACTAGTCTTTTTCTTTTTTCTTCTTTATCCTATTTGCTTTTATTAAGAACAATGTGTTTGGACTTTTAAGCTGCTTATTGTTATTTCTTTGTATGCTGGGTTGCAATTTTATGTAACTATCAGTTTGGAAGTGATTTACATGGCCTGATAATCTTCTGTTACTACTACTTGATGTTTCTTATGCACTTCTGATTTTCTCATAAGTTGTTTGCCTTATTTCTGCCTCTGCTTAGGCTTTAGAGGCTCAACAACAACTGGAGAATACGGAGCTTAAGAAGGAGAATGATCTTCTGAAAAGGATTGTGAGGGTAATTGCATACCACTTTTTTTCTTGCTTAAGCTTTGGCACTCTTGCCATCTAATTCAACGTCTAATACTATTTTTTTACACTTGAACACCAATTGTATTAATATGGATATTTTGCAGTTTCTCTTAGCCATTATAAGAACAAAACACATGAAGTTGCCAGCACTCACGAGGAGCTTCTCGGCACCGCTATAAATGATGTGGAGGAAGTAATCAACATGAACTTTATCTATGTAGTTGGACTTGGACTTGAGATGAAACTAGAAATAAGGGCACTTTTTTCCCCTAATCATGCACAAGGACTGATAGTTTTGCTTGTATAAGCATAAAATTAGTCCTAAAAGCTGTAGTGTATGTAAACTGTGCTACAAGAAACACTCTAGCAGAATTATATTGTAGTTTTGGCACACTTCTGTTTCTGCCTCTTGTGTATTTTTGCCAAAAATGACTTCAGCACTGCTTGTATTCCTTTGCTTGGATGAGCTTCAATGGATTTTATTAGCTTCTCGTAGCTCTTGCTCTCATACTCTGCAAATACACCCTGTCAAAACTCCCCCACCAGAAACAAACTTGAAGTTCCAAAACCCTTTCACAGAAAGTGAAATGGATGCAGGAAATAGCCTTAAGATCAAGAACATTCTAAAGCTTTTTCACTTTTGCTACACAATCTGGATCTGCTTTCCCATAGTTATCCTGAAGAACAAAATGAATGACCATAAGTAGCCAACTGATGTTAGTCCATGGCATAATCAAAATCTAGAAACTATAAGCACTTATCTTACAAACAACAATGTCTTCTGTTTCTCATTACTGCTTTAACTACTAACCAAGAACACTTCAAATATTCAATATCTGTTCCAACCTGACTGAGCAAAGGACCTCCATTATGGTTTCTAGACATATAATAGCATAGTAGGCATGCAGGCAAATGAGCCACAAGCGAAATGTATATATCCCGGAATCATACCTTGCCAATTACTTCGGGTGCCCCAAAACAATGGGTTTTTGGGTTTTTTGGGCCCCCGTGTTTAGTGGTTTGGCCAATTTGGTACCCCGACATTTTTTTGGCCGGGCATATACCCCGAGATTGCATGGGCAGGCCAAACGTATACCCCTGGTCAGGCACCTGCTGACGTGGAGGCTGCCCGGGGTATTTGCGCGTGTTACTGTAACAAGACGACGTCGTTTTAGAGGATTGGCTTTGAGTGAAGTGGGCCCCACTAAGCCACCTGTGTCCAACGTGGCATGAAACGACGTCGTTTTCTCACCTAAAACGACGTCGTTTTGCTACAGTAACACGCGCAAATACCCCGGGCAGCCTCCACGTCAGCAGGTGCCTGACCAGGGGTATACGTTTGGCCTGCCCATGCAATCTCGGGATATATGCCCGGCCAAAAAAAATGTCGGGGTACCAAATTGGCCAAACTACTAAACATAGGGGCCCAAAAAACCCGAAAACCCCCAAAACAATCCAGATAGTCGTCCTTCAAGATATCAAAGCTCAAAAACCATATGATGAAAACTTTACAAGGAAGAGTATAAGAATTATCCTTTAATATTGCACAGATGTACAGAAACATACACAGGTCAAAATCATATATTTGTCATAGGCGCTGCAAATGCAGGACACTAATGGTGACAAGATGGTATCCTTTGGCCTTGATATCCAGATTTTTGGAACTCTTTATAATGGTGTAAACTGTTCATTTCATTCGGAAAAAATCATCCAAATAAGAAATAATCTAATTACCTGCACTTGAAAATAGATTCCCATTTCAACAAGGATGTTTTTTTGCTTCAGTATGCTTACTAGGACCCTCACTTGCCATGAGCAGCAGTGCACATCTACCTGCAATAGTTTTTTCCTAAGTATTAGAGTACTTCCATGAGCTGTAGAAGCTCCATGACTGAATAGTTTCATTTTGATGGAACAGGAAATCAAACACTGGAATGTATATATCGACACAAAAATCAGTAGTTCTTGTTCAAAGAAATTTCATCTAGCCCAAGAGGAACATTAAAGTAAGGGATATTACTGATCCACTGAAAAACAAAGAGATAGCAAGCATAGAATAATTAGAATCCACTAACAGGGAGGTAAAATGAGGAATATGCAGTTTTATACTGTACAATGCGACGATGTTTGCATGAAGGCAACACAGTTACTGAATGATAAACGCAAAATGACTCAAATCTCATTGAAACTTATATCTGATAAGCACAATAGAGTAGACACCTCAAGTACTTCTCACTTACAGTGACAATGAGTAATTTGTCAAGTCTTTCTCTCCTTCAAGAGTAGTAATCAAATCCATCATTTGACCTGAGGCTGTTTGGAACTCCACCTGTTAACAGAAATATGCTGAGAGGATAACAAATGTGAATATGTTGATAATTGCAGGTGTTTCTTAAAAGACAGCAGCCCCACCTCGTTAAATAAATCTAGTAGATCCGCATAATAGGGCTTCTCCCTGAGAATTCTAGAGACATGGTTAGGAAGTAGCAAACCATCATTTACAGCAATCATGCCAACCTAAGAAGAAGAGATGGTGCTAGGATATGGAATCAATACTTAGCACCAGTTCAAGCTTCTCAGTTCTGTTCCCATTGATGCACATGCCAATCACTTGTAAATTGAAAAAAAAAAAAAAAAGAAACAGCAATGCTCCAGCAATAACATGCTTGGAAGGAAGGAATGCTCTAAATTTCATGCCTTTGGTTGTCTGAACCAGTAAAGTTGGCCACGGCGTGTATGAGAGCCATCCATGATATCATCAAGAACCAGAGAATATGCATGAAGCTGCAATTGGGTGAAGAATGATAATCATTCCCACACATTGAAAGTGTAACTGTGAAATTTCTCTACTAAACATCAAAACTACCAAAATGGGAAAGGGTTGCATCTCATGATACCCATTAATTCAATGCACCAACCAAGGGTGCATGCAAGTAAAAAATCATCCTCAGTTAGTTTTTCCGCTTCTTTCAGTAAATTAAAGCTCTCAATGACTGATAACCCTCGGTTCAGCTTTCCTGCAG
Organism: Turnera subulata; assembly: GCA_028386065.3. Taxonomy (NCBI): domain Eukaryota; kingdom Viridiplantae; phylum Streptophyta; class Magnoliopsida; order Malpighiales; family Passifloraceae; genus Turnera; species Turnera subulata. The sequence continues at coordinate 40,126 of JAKUCV010006081.1, forward strand.
GAGCAACAGTACCAGAGACATTAATGTGCATATTAATCAAGAAAAGACCCTGATAAGCAAATATCGGAAACCCCCCTGACCCTCCTCTCGCTTTCAAGAACACTACATTATATTCCGGAGGTCCTGGATTACGACAACACGATAGAGAATTACCAACAGGCACCAATTAATCGGCTTGCTCACATACTTACCTCCAGGAACATTGTAATCCAGCATCTGGTTAAAGGGACCAAAATTAGAATTAACAAACACCAGAAAATGCAGCCAAAAAAGATATCTTTATGCACAGTTTCCAGATTACGGTAAACAGCTAGCATATTAGCGAGAAAATCGTATATATGGGGTCCGTACTATTCGAAAAGTACCCTTTGGGGGTCTGTACTTTTTTGTGTCTCTTTTAAGGGTCCATACTATGATGCTTAATCCCATTCAGGGGTCCGGGGCAGCCCTCCTGATGACGTGGACTGCCCGGGCAGAACGTGAGAATCATGCGCCCCTGTTTCGGTCAGAAGGCAGCGCGTGAAGCGCGTGAGGGCCAGGTTGCCGTCCAGCGTGGCATTGTCGGACCCACCGGCGATTTTTTTCCCGAAATTAAATTTCTATACATTAAACCCCTTTTTTCCTTTAATTAAATCTCATTAACATTAATTTTGAAAACTAAGAAAAAAACTAACCCCCCCCCCCCCCTCCGGATGGTTGAAGCTGGAAAGGAGTGTGAAACAAATTACCCATTCAACAACCCAAATCAATCCCTCGGTCTCTCTCAGAAAAGAAAAACCTCAAATCCCCAAATTACAATGCATGAACCCTAACCCTCAAATCCCCTACCCGTTCCTTCTCCCTCTCAAATCGAAGCACGAACCCTGACGATTCACTTCCACACTTCACTCGTCATAAATTAGGGTTTGCGAAGCATTGGAACCCCAAATTGGACTCGTGCTCGCAACCTAACCCAACGCCAAAAGCCCCATTTTAAAATCGAGCACCAGTTAGAAGCGGAGTCTGTAAAAGCAGGGAGCAGAGAGAGGCTGTTCGACGCAGAGAGGAGAGAGAAAACAACCGACAGGAGAGACCGATGCGATTGGAGACGTATCGGAAAGAAAGAACCAGCTAGGACCAACAGAGTTCAAAAAGGTGCGTGAGTGAGCTGTGAATCATGTGTTAAAAAGTGTTTTGATTTCTTGTCTATTCGGTGCATTGTTGTCGGTATTTGGGATTACTCTATGTTAGGGTTTGCAGTGGTGGTGATTTTCCCAAAAGAACCCTTGACCACTACTATGCTCTACTACATTGTTTATTGCGTGCATCTTGTTGAACTAATTTTAAAATGGCCCTCTGTCTGGTTCGAATGCAGGTGTTGAGATATGGATGATGACGTTGAACTAGTGTTCCATATTGGGGGTGTTCTGCATAGGACAGCTGATAGGTCTGAGTATGTAGGTGGTGAAGTAATTCATAAGCCATGGAACCGTGATGAACTCGATTATATGTATATGGCCACACTCTGTGGAGAGTTTGGGTATGTGAAGGCAGATAAGATATGGTATTCTGTTCCTGGGCTTAGTTTTCATGAAGGATTGAGGGAGATGACAGTACGGAGTAGTTCTCTATTTGATTTGATGGATGTGGTAAATCAACATCACAGTGTTGATTTGTACATTGAGCTTGGGGATAGGGTGAACCCATTCATTGCAGAGAAACCAAGGGCTACTTGTGAGAGGTTAGGTATTAACGAAAAGGGGCAGAGGAGTAGTATTGTTTCTCAGGTGGCCCCAGAATCTGTTAGTGAAAAGGGTGTCAATTCTGTTGTAGTTGGTGTAGTGACTGTGAGTGAAGATGCAGAAGTAATTGCACTGGATGAGGAGGATGCTGAAGTGAATACAAGTGAAGAGGTAGATGGTGAAGTGAATGCAAGTGCAGAGGAAGATAGTGGAGAGAATGCAAGTGAAAAGGAGGTAGCTGCTGCAGTGAATGAGGAAGTTGCTGTAATGAATGAGGTTGCTGGGTCATCATTGGCAGCAATTACTGCTGCTGACACTTCCACTGTTGGACAGTCTGCTGATGATGAAGATGGGGCGAGTGAAGATGATGGGAGTGAAGCTGATGGGAGTGAGGAAGATGGGAGCGATGAGGATGGGAGCAAAGAAGATGGGGGTGAATGTCAAGAAAGTGGGAAGGATGCTACTGCAAATGGAAGCAGCTCACATACATGGTTTCGCACTGGATTTTTGACTGACGATGATGATGAAGAATTGCTTGAAATCATGGCAAATGAGAAGATGGTTGAAGCTGGAAAGGAAGAGTGAAAATGCTGAAGCAACTGGAGGTGGTCCCACCCTAATAGATAGTGGTCCCACTGAAGTAGAAAATGCTGAAATAGGAGGTGGACCCAATGTCAACACTGAGGGCAATGTTGAAAATGCTAGACCGAGGGTACTATTGGAAATGACCCAAAAGTCGGTGCCCCCCAGAGGAGTTATACTTTGAATCTGACGAGTATGGAAGCTATGGAGAAACTGATGAAGATAACCCAGACAGTTCACAGAGAAGGAAATCTAAATCTGTGAGATATGACCCTACAACTGCAACTCCATACTTCCAAGTGGGCATGACTTTTTTTGGCAAAGAGCAAATCAAAGAAGCAGTGCTCAAGCATTCTATTGTAGAGAGGAAGGACATCAAGGTTCCTAAGGATGGGAAGATAAAGTACACTGCAAGATGCGGCAACCCCAGCTGTGATTGGCGTTTACATGTGTCTCACCAGGAGTGGACAAAGAGATGGAGGGTGAAGACAATCACTCAGCCACATAGTCACGGTTGTGGTCCTGCATCAACAAATTCAAGGCTAACATACCAGGTTTTGGCAGAGCATTTCATCAAGACAAAAGGCAAGCTTACCCTACATATGAGCCCACACGAGATGAGAGGTGAAGTAAGGGAGACATTGAAGTTCAAAGTTTCCAAGCACCAGTGCATAAATGCGAAAACAGATATTGAGAAACATTTCTTTGGAGATGTTGTGGAAGAGTTCAAGAGATTAGAAGATTATGCTGAGGAACTAAGACAGAGCAATCCTGGAAGCAGCATATGGATGAATGCCTCTGACAGTGGGAGGTTTATTTCGATGTATGTTTGTTTTGCTGCTGTAAAACAGGGGTTTCTCAGTGGGTGCAGGAGATTTATCGGACTAGATGGTTGTTTCCTCAAAGGTCCTTTCAAGGGACAAATTCTGGCTGCAATTGGGAGGGATGGGAACAACCAGATGTTCCCAATTGCATGGTTTGTTGTCAATTACGAGAGGAAGGAAACCTGGAAGCAATTTTTGGAAAACTTTATGGCAGACTTCAACATACCAATCGGTCTGGGTAATGGTTGGACATTCATTAGTGACCAACAAAAGGTAAGCCACTTGTGGTTATTTTATTGGTTTGTGAGTAGTGTAACAGCTTCACTTGATGGTTACTAAATATGTCACTCACCTTTTTTGCTTTGTTTTGCTGATGTAGGGTCTTGTTTCTGCCATGGTGGATTTGATGCCATATGCAAAACATAGATTCTGTGCACGCCACATCTTTGCCAAATGGAGGAAGACTTGGAAAGGAGACGACCTTCATGTCCAGTTTTGGAGAACTTGCAAGGCCACTTGCGAGCCAAACTTTAAATCTGAATTGGACAAGCTAGCTCAAATTACACCAGATGCAAAGAAAGATTTCGAAGAGGTTAGGCCAAGAGTGTGGTGCAGATGTTATTTCAATACTGAACCCTAGTGTGATGCAGTTGATAACCACATGAGTGAATCTTTTAATGCATGGATAATAGAAGCATTGTAACAATGTTGGAGATGATTAGGAAGCAGGTTATGAATAGAATAAGGCAAAGAAGGAATATTGAATATCAGTTCACTGAGGGTGTGACTCCAAAAATCTGGAAAAAGCTTGAAGAGAATAAAGAACTATCATATAGCTTTGCTGTTGATTTTAATGGAGATGACGGGTATGAAGTAGTGCATGGTGATGAGCAGTATGTTGTTAGTTTGAAGTCTGCAAAATGTAGTTGCAGAGCATGGGATTTGACAGGAATACCATGCCCACATGCCATATGTGCGATTGAGCGAGGGATTACTGATGCAAGATTATGTTAGTGATTGGTATCGACTACCAAAGTTTAGGGCAACTTATGAGCATAACATCAAAGGTGTTAGAGGCAAAAAATTCTGGCCAGACAGACAAACCAGACATTTTTCCACCATTGATAACAAAGATGCCTGGAAGGAAGAAGATAAAATACAGAAAGGACGAATCTGAACCAAAACAAAAACAAGCAAGTGGTTCTAGCATTTCAAGGTATGGGAGAGTTATGCATTGCAGTAACTGTGGCAAGCCCGATCACAATATTACCACATGCAAAGAACCTCGAAAGGTATCAAAGTACTTGCATAATGTGACTTCTCATTTGCCTTTTTCATTTCAGTTTTTACTCATACTTATGTTATTTGCCTAATATGACTTCTCTTTTACATAATGTGATGTCAGTCTGCTGTAACTCAGGGAAATGACCATAACCAATCCGAGGCTAACATACCTACACAGGCATCCACTGTGGATAATGTACTCTGATTAAACTCATTAGTCTCATTTTCCACCTTCCTTTTCGTTTGTCTGATCTTCCACCTGTTTTCCTTTAGTCTGAAGGTCCACCTGGAGCACATCGTGGTAGGGGGAAAGGAAACAGGGAAAGAGGTGGTAGAAGTGGAAGAGTTGCAGCAGGTGATGCTGCAGGTGGAGGTATAGAAGGGGCTGAAAGAGCTGATGCTGCTTCTGGAGGAACTGAGGGCAGTGGAAGCAATGCTGGCAAAGGAAAACAGAAGACTCCAAAACAGGTTGGCTATGGATGTTTTGCAGCTTCCTCGGGTTTCATGGCCTACAATGTAAGTGTTTATGCATGTAAATGCTGGTGACTTAGTTGTTGTACTAACATATGGAAATGGTGCAGATGGGTTTACCATAAAAAAGAATTCTTCGAGTCCCACCCACAGATAACACCAGCATAAGTAACAGAGGCAGAGGCAGAGGCAGGGGAGCTGGTGCTGGTCAATCAAGTAGTAGAGGTGGAGGAAGGTTTGGTGGAAGAGGCCATGGTAGAAGCAATCCTACACCTCATGACAGTGTAGCTACCAATGCAGGCCAGTGACTGTGATTTAGTTATATCGAGTTTGACATGTGATTCTGCTACTTATATTGTAGTGTGGTGTTATTGGTTTTACCGCTGAAGTGAACTTGTGCATCTTGATGCAGTAATCAGGCACAGTCCTAGGAAAAATATGCAGCAACAACCCAAAAAAACTACTAATGGTACCACTACTGAGAGGATTGCCACAAGAAGCAGCCCTAGGAAACGTATCCTGCAGCAGTCAACAATTGAGAGGATGGCTACCAGAAGTAGCCCTCGAAAAACAGTAGCAACAACCAGTGGGACAACTCTGCCACCGCATTCTGGGGCTTCCAGAGTGGGAGCAAAGAAAAAAGCAACAACGACAACAGCAGCCCCACACCCTCCATAGAAGAAGTAGTGAAAAGAATGAAGACAACACCCTTTTGCTTATGTACAACTTGTCTGTTCTGCAAGTGAAACATTCCTAGCTAGGCATTTCAGTTTTTTTTTGAACTCAGCCTCATTGAACTGGTGTTGGTGAACTGGTGTTCGTTGTGTACTACTTTGGTGCCACTTTTGAACTGATGTCGATTGCGTATTTGCTGGGTGCCACTTGTGAACTGATGTTGGCTTATGTTGGCTAATGGCTTTATGAAGACGGATTTATGTGTTTCAAATTGTTCCCTCCTTACCATCTGCATTTAAATTTTCCAGATTACACTTCCAAATCAAATATTGCGCTAGACTTCAACGGATCAAACACTACATTGATATCACAGTAACTTCTAAATCACATTTGGGAGGGATGGCCATAACCACTTATAAATTGGTATCACATTACACTTCCAAATCAAACACTAAACTAAAACCAATGCAAACACTAAACGGACCAAATACTAAATTGATATCATATCAATTGAGTACCATCACAACAACAATGAGTACACACTGAAATTGCACACAGTGCACACCATTCCCACCCATTACAAACATGAGATATACAGAATTAGCCCCACCATAACAACGCAACATGCATAAGCAAATATGGACTTGCGATCACAGGCATTCCTCAACAGTTCATTCTCTAACTGCAGTGCATCATACCCATTCAAAAGTCTTGCATTTTCCAACTTCAACTTCTGTAATTGAGCTAAAACTTCGTTGTAAGCCGTAGCTCCTTCTCGCACTTGCACTTCCAAGCCTTCATTCTCTTCATGCAACTTCCTTTCCCTATCCCTTAACCCCCTAATCACATCAACAAACCAACCAGAAATCAGGGGGGTCAACAAACCTGAAAAACCCACATCGGTTGCATCTATTAAACCTCATAGCTGGGTGGGGATCAGTCCAGGAAATCCACCTACCGGTTTTCAACTTGCAATAGCAGTTCACGTCGCCTCCTTCATAGTCGAAATCGGGCCTCTGTTTGGCCACGGCCGAAATTTTCTTCACTGGTGCAGAATTGCCTGATGATGCCGATGACTTCTTCGATGAAGCACTGGACCTGTTCGACTTCGAAGACATGCTGCAAAAATAGAAGGGAAGGAAGGAGAAATGGGTGCGAGAAGGGGTAAGCAAATCGAAAAATTAATTTCGGAATTTGGGGGTTTAGGGTTCGTCAAACTCAGTTTGAGGATTTGGGTGAGGGGGTAGGTGTTGCTCATGGTTTTTAAGGAGGTCGATGGGGATAGTTTATTTTGTTTTTTAATTTCCATTTAACGGGTTTTGTCGGAAGGAAAAAAGGGGTTTAATATATAGAAATTTATTTTCGGGAAAAAAATCGTTGGTGGGTCCCACAATGCCACGCTGGACGGCAACCTGGCCCTCACGCGCTGCCTTCTGACCGAAACAGGGGCACGTGATTCTCACGTTCTGTCCGGGCAGTCCATGTCATTAGGAGGGCTGCCCCGGACCCCTGAATGGGATTAAGCATCATAGTATGGACCCTTAAAAGAGACAAGAAAAAGTTCAGACCCCCAAAGGGTACTTTTCGAATAGTACGGACCCATGGGTGCGAGCATTGGTACTCTTGAAGAAATATTTTTTTAAAAAAAAAAACGTACATGAGTGTTGTAGTTTTTGCATTGCATGAGAGTGAAGGAGAAGGTGTTTATTTTTCCATCCCCAATTTCTTACTTTGTTTCCAATTCCTCTTTCCTGGTTAAAAATTGAGAAAAAAAAAATTGTACATGTCACATAATCGTGTAGACGGTATCTATATGATCATAAACGAAGGTGTATGAGGGAGGCGGAGGTGGTATTATTTTTGGGTGGTAGTAATAGTCGTAGTAACCAAACTGAAAGCAACTTCCGGGTCACAAATGGTTGTAATAGTGCGGTAATATTAAAAATCAAATCCATTAGTATAATTTTTTTTTCTTATCCAAATGATGTATATCTTTATTAGTTCAGACAAGGTGGGACAAGTGTAGGTAGAGATAGTAGTCCCAAATACCTCAAAAAAAAAAAAAAGCAGTGTTCAAGTGATAGGTCTTTTAAAAAATCACACTTAGTGGTGATTAGGGACTTAGAAATAAATATTGATAATTGTGCACTAAATTTTCTTAAAGATTTTTAACATAGAGTGATGAACACAATACAAGAAACATACCAAAAAAAAACATTGAAGGCCAATGAATTATAAATAAACTGATAATATAGTTTGCATAGAAAATACTCAAAGTTCAACTCCTTATCATTGCCTTAAAACCAAAGAAAAGAAAGGGAAAATATGTGGATGAATTTTACTTATTTCCCTTGATTGCACAACATGGATTTTAATGTTTTAGATTTCTGTTTTTTTTTTTGATAAATTTTGTCATACACAAAATGTCAATTAATTATGTTTGAAATTGATTGATAAAATAGTTACCATATATAATGTGGGGAAGAGGTAGAAGGTTTACAAAATTTTCATAGTAATAATAATAAATTATAATCAATCATCAAGTCATTCATTTTATCCAGTAAAAGGATAAAAAACTGTAAAATCCTAAAACTAATTAATTCAAAATTTTAACTCTAGTGCTATCTCTAATTGAGACCTGGAATTTGGAATCCGTGTCTTCCCAAACAAATGTCTGTCTTCAGGATTTATCTTAAATTTTAGTTGTCTCCAATGCCATATGGAATGTTGTATATTTTTAAAATGTTTTTAAAATTACCTGCATTTATTAATCAAGAATTGGCGTAGAATAAATAAATAAATAAATCAGCATGAATTAATATAAGAACAAACCAATCTGAACATGTGATGCAAATACATGGGATATGTTAATTTAATTATCGTGATAGATAAGATGAGAGAAAAATTCTCATTCACATCTAGAATATGCACTGTGCTGGTTACCTACCTGCGCTGGTCATATAAAACTTCTGCTAGTAGGAGGAAAAATCATTGGTTTAAACTTCAAAGAGTTATTTTTTTCATGCATATGGATAGATGTTTTTCTTTCTATGAGCCCTATACACCCACATTACAGCCAAATCCCTGCCAGCTATTAAATTAGGTCTTTAAAAGTTCCCTTGCAATTATAACTAAGGAAATGCCATAATGGGAATCGGAGTTCATTTAAAACATGATTGATGGACCAAATACGAGCCTAATAATAAACATGCCATTTTTTTGGTCGAAACCGGGAAGTATATTCGATAAATATACGTGAGCTAAGTACATGATTAGGAGTCGGTAGCTCAATTCGACTCCTATCTTGGACAAGATACCTTTCTAGTACATGAGAAATAAATCATCACTAGGGAATTATCCCCAAAATACAAGACATAGAATAAAAAACTGCTGCGAAGACACCTCGCAAAATGAGAAACAAAACAGCAGGTCAGTGATGCTGGTGACTATCCGGCGGCCGTTCCACATCCATACCTGAGCTGGATGGACCTGGGGAAAAGAACATACGGGAGTCCTCGGTGAGGACCACTGCCGTATGGTTTTGGTTTTTACGGGGCCGGGTAGCGGTTGGTTGCTTCATTTCCTGCTCGTAAAAATATGACATTATGAGTAGAATATGCACGAAACTGATCCGGAAACATGTACAACATAAATCTTCTAGAGCAAAATTTATTATTGCTGCTCATGATTTGTCTACTCTTGCGAAAATATAGCAAAGCAAAAGAAAACTAATGGTTAACATGGGTTCCCAATGATCATCTATTCATTCCACAGGTTCCACATGGATTGCCCTCCAATCATGTCTTTCTTCCCTCTGCCGCCCTTTATTCCTCATCAAGCACACCTTTCTTTCAAGTCCATGTTATCAGTGGCCTGGCCTTTTTTAAACAGCAAGTTTTAAACCCATAGATTGAGAAAAAAAAAAAAAAACATTGATGAGCCCAACCTAACAATGGATACCAATACCATTGCTTTAGATTTCAAAAATGAAGGGAAAGGATCAAGGACCCCCAAGTGTGCAAAATGTCTATGGCCTTCCACTATTTCTTTTTGGTCAGCGGTCTTCCATTATTCTACTGTTGTGAATTTGTGATCCTAATCATTTCCTCCTGCTTGGTTTCCTAACTGGCAAACACAGTTAACATTTAGATTAGAAGCAAAAGTAACTTGCAGGGCTAAACTGTGGTGGTGTTACATTACATAAAAGTTTGTACGCATCAATTCTGATTGAGACAAGCTCAGCTTCGTGTCTTCTTCGAACATTAAGGAACGCTGGTGAAGACTGTGGGTGCTTCTTTTCGGCATCCGACCTCAAAGCACATAACCTCCATCACACCTTAGCATTCTCAATCCATTCCTTAAGAAAGAGAGTCTTCCTAAGACATTCTGTGTATCATCTCTTAACTGCCATACTTCTGCCTTTTGCACATATCGGCCAAAGTGCTTGTATTGCTTTGCTTGGATGAGTTTTAATAGATTTTGCTAGCTTCTCAAAGCTTTTACTTTCATATTCTGCATAGATTCCCTGCATCATTCATCACAATGTATGCCTAAGTCAGCATATAATGAAATTATAGAAATTACACTTTGTATAAAATATTGAAAGATGAGACGATTAGGTTAAACCAGGATATCCACTGCAATACGAATGCAAAGTATGTAAAATAAAGCTTAATTAATGACAAACCTGAAGATCAAGGACTTTGTAAAGTTCTTTCACTTTTGTGACGCATTCCGCATCTGCTTTTCCATAGTTTTCCTAAAACAAAAATTAGGCAGCGGAAGTGAGGTGATTCCTGATCACTCCAGCATATATTATGCAAAATCAGAAGCATGAACTTTGAATCTTGCTTACATATAGCAACTTCTTTTGTTCTTCGTTGGCACATTCTAATGCTTTCACAACCAACCAAGAGCATTTTCCATCTTCAATATCAGTTCCTACCTATTATTAGTACAGAAGATGTCAATGTCAAGTGTCAACCACGCAAGACCGTTTAAATATATTAGGATGGGAATTGTATCAATATCATCATATTACCACATGAATATACCTTCCCAATCACTTCAGGGTCGCCATAACAATCCAGATAATCATCCTACAATGTAGAAGGACATAATAATTGATTGATCTATTAACACTTAAGTTTCAAAACCAAGAAACATATCTTGTATTTGTTTTCCACTTACAGGGGGTTAGTTAGATAGCATCAACCAAAATAAGACCTGAGAACCTCCAAGCATATACAAATGCTTAACTAACAGTTACCTGGATTTGGAAATAATCTCCTAATTCTATAAAGATGCCCTTCTCTTTAACATGCTTGTCAAGATTCTCACCTGCCATGAGTAATGCGCATGCAACCTGAATATACAGAGTGGGTGAGAAAGCATTACAATACCATACCAAATTCTTTGACTAATCCGCTTATGCTCATGTACAAATTGTTTCCACTTTCAATGATCACTTGGGTATCACTCACTGGTAGGTAAAATGAATAATAAGCACTTTTGTACTCAACAATGCGATGATACCTGCAATAGAAGCCAACATTCTACATTCACTATAGTGGAAACCATCCTGGTCCAATGTCTCTAATTAGATACAATTAAATCATCACTTACACAGGCAAACTGTAGTTCTCTCTTTCAAGGCCGCTAATTAAATCTATCAGTTCTCCAGAGGATGTTTGGAACTCAACCTGCATAAATTGTTCGAGCGAGCAACTTTATATTTCAAATTTGGATGACAACCAACTAAATTCACTCTATCATGTCCCCCAAAGAGAATCCCATTCCCAAATCCCACCTCATTAAATAAGTCCAGCAGGTCCACATAATAAGGCTTTCCTTTGAAATGGTTTCTGAGGATTCTGGTAACATGGTTCCTTAGTAGTATCCCATCATTTATAGCAATCAATCCAACCTAAGTAAAGAGACAATAATAACATCATGTCAATTACCACCCACAAACTAACATTACAACTAAAAATGTTCTTCCCACCTTTGGTTGTCTGAACCAGCAAGGTTGACCCCGGCGAACGTGAGAATTATCCATTATATCATCAAGAACAAGCAAATACGCTTGAAGCTGCATTCAAGACTTAAAAATCAAATAACCAAAAAGAAAGGAAGTGAAAAGCCTTGTTACATAAAACATTTAAGCTTGTTATGTATTGCCAACTGCCAAGGTCTTGGCTTAGGGAAGTAGATTAGAGAATCATACCCATTCAATGCACCAGCCAAGAACACATGCCAGAAAGAATTCTTCATTGCTCAGTTCTGTTCCTTCTTTCAATGCCTTGTAGCTAAGAATGACAATCATACCTCGATAAAGCTTTCCTGCCAATGATGTCATAAATCACAGCAAGATCCATTAGATTTTGACCTGGAATGGAATTAAACAGAATCTTTTTATGATGATGCACTCAAGTCTAAACCTTTCGGTACATTATAGTCCAGCATCTGCAGCAGAGAAAGGCACAGAGATTATGAATACGAGTTTTAAAGATTGCAGAGAAGTATAGGTGGAGGAAGAGAGCAGAAAATACATGTTCGACCCATTGACGAGAAGCCTCGGTGGACTCAAAAGCAGGGTCCTGAAGTATCTCAGATTTAAGCATGGAATAGACTTCCATAAACTTTGGTTTTAGATCGCTCATTTTGCTGTGTTTTAGACGAGCTTGAATGATTGAATCTAATGTCTTTTCAATAGTAGCTCCTGGACTCTGCTCTCTTTTAAAGAAATAAAAAAAGGCAGACTAGAAGGCCAAAAGCAAGTTTTTTAATGGAACTTTTATGTTAGAAAAATATTTTGCATACCAACCAACTTATGTCTAAAGGCCGAGGATGTCAAACATGTCCTCCAAACTGTGTCGGGTTATGAATACTGGAAGTAGGAGTTTCGGTAGAGTTAATAACTCTTAACGACAATCTAACATTAGAATTCTATAGTCTTATATAGGGGACTGTTTAGCTGCAGGAGTTGACCTGATGCTCCTCAGGCCAAGTTATATTTTTTTTTCTCCCTCTTTTCCCAAGCAACGTATGTTTGATGTGTTTCTGACGGATTGAGATCCTCCCCAGTAAAGTTATGTCGTGTTGGTTGAATCGTGGTCATGATTTTCAAAATCAATGGTGAGAATTTATTCTTACCTTATTTAATTTTTTTAATTTTTCTTACCTTACATATTTTAGAGTCATTGATTAAACAAATCAACGGTGTTAAATTTAACAGGATCTCTCCTGTTGAATACTGTACAGGAGAGGATCCAAATCCGTTTCTGACAACCGGTTGTTACTCTTTTTTGGTCGAAACCGGGAAATGATATTAATCAATATATCTAAAACGGATTTGGATTCTCTCCTGTACAGTATTCAACAGGAGAGATCCTGTTAAATAAATACTGTTGATTTATTTAATCAAGGGCCCTAAAATATGTAAGGTAAGAAAAACAAAAAAAAAATAAAGTAGAAATAAATTCTCACCAATGATTTTGAAAATCATGACCACGATTCAACCAACAGGACATAACTTTACAGGAGAGGATCTCGATCCATCTAAAACGAATCAGGGTGTAAAATAGAGCAAGTGCTTTTACTTTTTTGTCCTCTAAAAATTTAGATATTACAAATTATATCTCTGAAGATTTTTGTCAAAGACAGTTAGAAACCGAAACTGGAACATGAACCAACTATACACTGTTTGACAAAATAAAATAATTCACTTCAAGACAAGGATTGCCTAAAAAAGGGGATGTGATGAAAAAAAAAACAAAAAACGAGGTTCTGAGTGGTACAAGGAGTAGATTTTTTTATTACAGACGCAAAAATATTCATCTCTTTTATCTAACTCATTCCTCACCCAAAACCATTCTTTCCTTTTGGGTATTTTTTTTCCAAAATCTATTTTCTATCCAATCTCATATTCTTCAATCCATCTCCTCATATCTTTGTTTTTTTTCCCTTGAAAATCAAATAAACTTTATTACCAAAACTTGATTAGGAAACTCTAACCATATGTACAACTGGATCAAAATATAAAAACGAAACTAAGGCCTTATAAAATATAAATTAAGCAACAAAACAGCAAGGCCATAAAAGAAAAACACTATGAACTAGACCTATCTACAAACTAAATGCCCCAAAATTTACAAAGCTTTAATATCCGTATGTAATTTTATACATTTAAATCTGATATATCAATTATTTAATAACAAAACTATAATTACACTTTTGAAATAACATTACCTATCTAAATAACATTGACGACAACTAAAAATGTCCGCAGCAACGCGCGGATATACGGTTAGTAGCCTCTCGAAAAGAGAACAAAAGTAGGAACTGATACATAATTAGGTGAGCATAAGTTGTATGTTATTGTGCCTAAAATAGTGCTTCTGTTCCCCCTTCTCTGTGTTTCGAATCACAAATGTCTTTTGATGAAGCGAATCAAAATATATTTTCCTCTCTTGCTTCTTGTATATACTATATCAAAAGAGATACAAGTTACAAAATACAAAATACTGGCCTCATGCCAGTCTTCCCCTGTCCTGATCCAGGAACTCTCTAATTACATTTGGGGGAAACCTAAGTATGCTCAGCCCCTTACAAAAAGATGGGGCGATATTAGCTAAATTCTGAGCTGCTAGGTTAGCATCTGGATGTACAAAATATAAATGATAAGACCTTGGACTGCTCTGCAGTAGTTTAATCATCTGCTGCCAATCTGTCATACTCTTCATCCCAAACAACCCCATCCTCAAGCCATTCCAAAATGGTCTTGGAATTCGACTCCAAGTGTAACATACGTACGCCCCTGTTCCTAGCCAGAGTTAACCCTTGTCTAATAGCCAATAGATCAGCCAAAAAGAAACTCTGTGGATCCAAAACTAACACAAATCCAAACTGCCAACCCCCTTCATCATCCCTGCAAATGCCAGCCAAAAAGGTCCCTCTCTCCCGTGGCAGGTTGGCCCTAGCCACGTTCGTCTTCAGTACACCACGAGGTGGTGGCCTCCATCTCTGCGATGGGGCGCCAAAATCCTGCAGTTTACCCCTTGAACCAATAGGTACTGCACTTGACTCTCTACACACTTCAGCAAAAACTTTGATACTTCGGACTGGGTTGGCAGAGCCTTCCTCTTCAGGTTCAAAGACCCCCATTTATTGCGCCATGACCAAAGATTCCAGCATGCCACCGCGAAGATGGAGCTCCATTCCTCCCCAACCACTTGCATATTCAAATTTTGAAGTAACCAGTCCTGAAGGGATATTATGAAAAAATCATCAGCAAGCGAGCCATCACATAGTGCCAGCCAAAGGTCTCTGGCAACCACTCAGTCACGTAATACGTGAAGGACAGATTCTGACGCTTGAAAGCACCGTGGGCATAGATCGGTGTCCGATATGTGCCTTCTAGCTCTCAGTTGATTAGTAAGCAGTCTGCCCTTAGCCACTAGCCACAAGAAAGAGTTAATTCAACCAGTTGTTACTCTTTCTGTTTGAAAAAACGAGAAAAGCTGGATTGTGTGTTGCACTAGAAATTGGAGTTTGGAACTGAATCTTTAATTACTGAAGAAATCACCAAAATCTAGATCCTGTTTTCTTGAGTATCTGAAGTAATCCTGTTCTACAGACAAATGTCTTCTTTCCAATGAAGTCAAGAGTTGCTAGATGACCACATGAAACAATTTTCTTGTTGAGTTCTTGGCACTTCTTCAATGACAGAGCCAATTCCAACTTTGAATTTACATTATCATCTGCCTACTATTAATCTTGATTGAAATTTGAACATTGGGCATAATAATGCTATAGATAGCTGCAATTCGTTCAACTTGAAAGCAGTATAAATTAAGCAAATGTTATAGAAAATTACACACGTATACGGTAGATGTATTATAAAAGACTCATGTACAGCTTTTGGGATAGCCCGAGGCAAATGGGCACTGGTTCCATCTCGTTCCTCTGCCATGTATACTCAAAAGAACAAATAGTGTAGCTATGATTACTGGTGAGCTCCATTGTATAAACAAACAACTCACTCAAGTAACCATGCGTATACATAAATTTCTTAGCAACAAAAGCCGCAAAAAGGAAGTATGAAAATAACACTCAGGTGAAGAACGTGTAAAACAGAAAAGAAAGCCCACAAAAACTCAGCTCTCTTGTTATCTTGGTTTTTATCTCTCCAGCTCTTGTTTACAAAGAGGACAGCAAGATATAATTCTGAGCCACTGATCTACACACTTGAGATGAAACATGTGAGAGCATGGCAACTGCGTCACTTCTTCCTTTTCTCTGTACTTTGCTAGGCAAATGCAGCATTCCTGCCAACACCATAGCAACAAGTGTATTAGAGAAAATAGGAATCTATGAACAAGATTAAGGCACTCCTTTTTTTTTTGTATTTACTGAGTTGATGTTAGCAAAGTGGACTTACCACATCTCCACTTCCTGGTGTCGAATTGCAATCGGCACCATTGCCAAGCTCTAGATCTGTGTGTGTGGCAACTGCTTTATATCTCCAGCTAGGTAAGCTTGAGATTTGATCATCGGATGCCCCTCTATCAGCAGATCCCATATTCATATTGTAACCAAGAAGGCTGCTAATAAGCGGCACACAACAACATAGCAGCAGAAACAATAGAAACGGAAATGAGTAACTGAGAGCATTCCATGCAAGTAAGGAGATGCAGAGCACGTGCAGCTTTGGAGCTCGGTCAAAAGATCCAAAGCGAGTGTCGAAGATCCAAACATTACCCATGACAAACCATATTGCAAAGAACAGTTCAAGAGAAGTCTGGCACTTGTTCAACAAAAGTGAGCACCTGTACACAAGAGTATATGTCAATCGATAGGTAAATACAGCATACAGTCCTTACCATACTTTTAAGTTGGATGAAAAACGTGTCAAGAATTTAAAATAGTAAGGTAAATTAAGTACTCTCTTATCACTATTTTATTCCTCAGATGAATAAATTTTTTGTATCCGTCATTTAAAGCTTTTCTTTATAACTGTGGAATGGCAGAGAATATGTTTATTAGCGGTCGATCAAGACAACTTTTTGGCGGTCACATTGGAGAAGTTTTAAAGTATCCAGACTCTTAAAGTTATTGATTCTAGAACTATCAGCCTGTTTTGATGAGGAGCTGTTCCTTCCTATTATAGATCTTACAAATTATAAAGACATGTTCTGACAATTCATTACCCCTGGACATAGATGCAATACTGTCTGGCCAAAAATTCTAAACAACAAAACTAATACACATGAAACTGAAAAGTGTGCAATACCTGGATTCTTCACCACCTCTCTGTTGTTCCAAATCAGGGTAACCAAACCCATCTCCTTGAGGGGCATAAAGTTGCCTATAACGCCCGTAGAGAAGCAGCAGACTAAGGGCACAGCCGATGTCATAACCCACAATCCATATTCTCACAGGCCAGATTGGCGTCTCCTTCTTTGAAATAGCCATAGTGAAGGTGGTTACACTTAATTGAACGACAAGAGCTATAAGCTCCAGCATCATCCAAGTGCTAGAATTAAAAGGGTTAGACCCAAGATTTGATCTTGAGCCATTTTGGTAGTGGAATACTCTCCTCAAGAAAGTGAACCATCTTGCTCTAGATATCCTCATAGCCGTTCTTATCAAGAACGACGAAGTGTTAGCACGAGACGCCCTATTCCTTGCACTCACAGCCCCACGAGCTTCTCCTGGCGGAGAACTCGACGAATATGAACCCCCGGAATCACACAATCCTTCCGCTGCAAAAGGGTACCGCGTATTCATGGAAAATGTTTTTTTTTAAGGTATAAAACTTCAGGAGGTTTAAGGTGCGTTTGTTGTGTATGCAAAAGGTTTACTCATCAAGCAATCCCATGACCTTGTTCTAAGTGAACTGATATAGGAATACAAAGCACGTATTCTGCCTGATGGGTGGTAGAGTGATCACAAGTCGTGTGTTGGCGATTATAGAAAATGATGTCTTGGTTGAAAATTTTGGATAGTCATGAGAATTCAGTGAGCAAAAGAAACAAATACCATGAAGGTGTCACCAAAGACTTGCATCATATACTTAATAGCTGCAATTCTTCAAAGCCCACATCTTTATTCTACTAAAGCCTCAACCTTTATGCAAAAACAAAGTCTGCACCAGCTGCAAAATCTCCCTTTTTTCTTTATAAAAACTGGGTATTGATAGAAAATATGCTTCAAATCAAAACCGAAGTTTCTCTCAAAAACCTCAACTTAAAACAAAGAGCTGAAATACCAAACCACACAGACACCCAAGTTCAAAATCCCAAGAGGGTATTTAACCAGTGGAGGTTGACATCAATATGCACCAAACACAGAGGGGTTGAGGTGTGTGAAGAAAGATTGTGCAACAGAGGCGGGATATGGGTGTGGCTGAATATGACAGGAAGGTGAAGGTTGGGTTTTCAGATGGTGACCAAGAATCAACTGCACAACCCCAAATCAGCTTTGCTTTGATTCCAAGGGAACAGGGCAGTTTGGAGAGAAGCTAGATAGCTAAGCTAACCGTTGGCCTAACTTCCCTCAGGTCTTTGTTTCTCATGTAAGCAAGGGGTGATGAGGCAGAGAGCAACCTCCTCTTCAACTTCAACTACAAAACTCCCCCATCTTTTTTCCTTTTTTTTAATTCTTTATTAATTAATACAAAGGACGGAGACAAGGGTAGACAAAGTGGGAAGTTGTAATAACGTCACTTATTTGGTCATTAAATGGATAAATGCCCAAAAATTGGTGTGTGTTTTTTTTCATTTAAAGTGCCGTAGTCATTTTTGTTTATGGAATTGGGGGATTAATCATTTTTGAATTATGGCGCGGTACGGCCTCATTTGGGAGAGAATCTGATCTTATGGTGAGAGGTTGGCCACCTAATCTAACAATAGAGTAGTACCCTACTCCTGCTAGGAGGATGGCCCATTGGTTCTGTTTGTTTTTGTCTGGTTGTTCACTCAATTTTGCATTCAGGGCATACGTTTCCTGTTGTAGGGGAACACAGGGTGGTCTCTCTCATATGCCTTGGTCCTTTCCATGAAATTTTTGGAAAAGATCCCAGTCAGATTAAATGATGGGTCCAATATAACTTGAAGGTCCAAGTAATGTGACCTCCTGATATAGTAATGCACTGGTGAACCCAATGGGGGAACTGGACGTGGCCAATGCCCAATGGCTCTTGCCTTTTTGTTTGATTTTGCAAGATTGTCTTTGTGTATAATCTGTACAATGTTAAACTATGATTCCATGTGTCATGTTTGTTAAGTGTTCATTCGGTTAGTGTATGTCTTTTCGAGTTCGAATTTGGTGATAAAAAAAAAAAAGATTGACCAATTTCCTAAGGTAAAACTTGGACTCTTCATATGATCTGATCAACTTAGACAAAAGAAGAAGAGGAACTTGTTAAGAAACATTTATATGTTGCTTTACATGCCTTTGCGCTCAGAGCTGAAAGAAATATTTATATTGCGCTCGTGGTGATTTTATGCTAGTTTTTTTCTGCTCACATTGCTTGATGGTCGATTCCTGGCCATATAAGCAAATCTCGACCATAATAAATAATGTAACATGGATAAATATAATATGATCATCGCTTTGAACCTTAACAAACTTTCTTGTTTGTGATTAAGGGATTTGCTTCACGAATTGTAAAAGGCTAGTTCGAGTAATTTTTTTTTTCTTGCATCACGTTTGCTTCAACATCACAGACAAAACTAAACAATAAGAAAATAATTGTCATTATTGCACCTCCATTAGTCTCCTTGGTGGATATTCCTCCCTACCTTGTCTATCTTTTTTCAGTCATGTGCACTTCCGTAAAAACAAAAATGTAAACAACTTCCGAATTCAATTCAATTGACTCATCAACCGTGAGGCACCTCGATTGGGAAACCACTACCAACTTAGTTTGTGGGATCTAATGTATTAATTCTGCAAAATCCTTTAAAAAAAATATTATTCAATATTAGAAGAATTTGTGGCACAATTTTTTATATATATTTTGTTCAGTTTTATGTGGTGTACAAGCTTTTTTTTTTTCTATCTTGATGTCTGCCCAATCTATAAAGTTGACTAATCTAGAATCGAATACCACTAGATTCTCTCAACTTTATATTTTTAATATAATTAAAATAAAATTTAAACAAAAAATGTTACTTCAAAAATACTAAATTCTTTATCGCTTGGGCCAACAAGCTATGGTCATGTGGTTTGCAAGTTTGTGCTTAATATTGGATAAAAAAAAAAAAAGAGTTTGTGCTTAATAGATGATTGATATAATGATACTCCTGTTCATTCTTTGACAATATCATTCTTATTAAAAAATGCTGAATGATTATAAATTCTTGCATGAAAATTGAGCATTACTTTTCGAAGAGCCCACCAGAATTTTTCCTTACGTGTTTCCATGTTTTATTGGTCCTTCTCCCAAAAAAAATATCAAGAGAAATGGATAACTATGAAATATAAAAGCATGACAATATCCTCCTTTTTCCGTTTTTTTATGACATAGTTAGCCTGCAGCTTTCACAAATCAGTCAACATCAGATTATACACGATACTGGAAATTTTGATCCTAATTAAATAACAGAATTTCAACTCTTTTGTTTTTGTTGTTGACAAGGATTTGACCATGATTGGACAACGTGTCAAAATTACGTTTTACTTTATCTTTTCATTTCCTTACACCTCCTCTAGAAAAGGAACCTTTGGTATTCCCCTAGATAGATAGCGAAGGAGATGAACAAATATCCTTAATTATTTAGTTATTTGGAGCAAATAATAATCCAACATGTAAACCTAGCTTAATTAGTTGAATGACTTTTTTGTTTTCCATGAAGCTTACTTATTTGACTGATACTTGAACTTTCTAATCAATGAACTGATGCAACACACTGATTTTTCCTTCTTGGACCCGTTCTAAGATTGGATTTCTCTAATTATAGAGCTATTTCTTGATAGCTAAATTTCAATTTTAAAATAAATTACACTTAATGTACAAAAAGAATTATATAATATAATCATATGGATCTTATTTTATAAATTTTAATTATAAGAGAATATTGAAATCTCTCTCATCGTCTAAAGTCGTTGTCTGTATTGATCCATGTGTACGAGGGGATAACATGTTTTTAACATCCCGTTTGATTTTTTTCTCAAGGAGGCTTATTATTTGACATTTTTTACTCCTCCAAATCCCATTGTTGATCAGGTGCGAGAGGAAATTTGTGCGACCTCACTTTACTATACATGAAGTTCCAAATTGTTTTACTACATAACCTAAAACAATTAGTCACAGATGATGATGTTTATTTAAAAAATGAAAAATAAAAATCTTATCCTACACTTTTTTCTGATTTGTAGGAAAAAAAAAAAGAAGCAAATTTGTGTGACCTCAGTAAACTGTATAAGAGATAATCAGCTGACTATTTTATATTTTTTATGAGCTCAATATCTTTGTTTTTTATCAACAGTTTTCTTAATGGCTTGACCCGCCACTTTTATGGACTTGTTTTCCCTTTTAGGTTTGGGATCAAAGGAGGCAAGGCCTAGCGGTAATATTTGAATGGTTTAACCAATAAGTCTGCGCCGCGAGCTCTCTTAGGTGATTTCACCATTCCCTCCTTTTTTCATAATAAAAATAGAAATGCCATTTTCACAAACACATATGACAATGACATATGAAAGCTGGATATAAATTATGCATGGTTATGAGGTGATGTGTTGGGTTATCTTGTCTTTGATTCTATTGTTATATTCCAAAAAGAAAATATTAGACTAAATATATATAAAAGAAAGAACCAAATGGTAAAAGAAGAAAACTGATAAAACCGTTGCTTACACTCAAGATTTAGGCCATAACTATTTACATCTTTTTAAGTTTCAACGCTTGGGGTGATGAAAAGTGATGTCTGGTAATGTATAGAATGAATGTATGTATTGTAGACCCATAAAATTGTACTTCTTACGCACGAGTAAGATGTCATCATCACACTTGGATGCAAGTTAGTTTAAGTTGCCACTTTCTAATCTTGGACTTGTGGCCAACTAAAATCTCTAATTCACAGGAATTACCATATGCATTAAATCAACTTTGACTTTGAGTTTGATCCTTTCCCTCATCTCTCTCTTAATTGATAAGTATGTTTCGTATGTACATTGGATTGGATATGGCTTATGATGAGAGAGTATCTATTAGTTATAGCTAAGTTATAACTTTTGTCACAACAATTCAACAAATTATTGTAGTCTTTAGACCAAAAAAATATTAATGTAGTCCAAACTTCAAAAAAAATATAGAACCGCTATCGCTAGAGATCAAGACAAACTTGAAAAGGAAAATCTGGTTTTCCAATTCTTCACACCTTCCCCTTGTAAACTAGTTAAATTAAGTTCTTTTCCTAAATTTGATGTTTTTTTTTTTGGTATTTAACAAATTCGAAATATCAGGGGATCAATTCTATCTAATCCAGATTATCATCACATTGAATGTTGACGCATCAAAACGAAAGCAAATTGCTAAAGAGTACTATCAGTAATAGAAAAAGTTATAGACCGTAAGTCCTCATACTGTATTCAATTTTTTCCTAAAATTTCTTCTGTCAATTTGATGTTAACTTCGATACTCATCAGATATGATCACGAAAAAACTTTGATAATCACATGCATTTACCCCCGTCATATCGTCCTAGGATTGATGTTCGTGGGAGTTAATTGGGACTTACAACTTCATTAACAAATTAAAAATTTCACGCAAACTACTATAATTTATGATGGATGTTGTGTGTAAGACTTTATTATAGTTGAACCTATAAGTAATGTGCCTCACTGCGAAGTTGTATAACCAATAATCAGTTATTTTTGCCTTCTAGTGAATGAAAATAAAAAAGGCTTTTCCATATCATACAAAAAGTTCCTTTTTTCTGAATTAAAGAAAATACACTCGCATTATCATAAAAATCATGGTGTTTTTGGATAAAGCCGGATATAATATAATTATAACCCCACATGGCTTTGTCCATGCAAAAAGTTCAGTATTCTCAAAAATCAATCATGGATTTTTGGGCTTTGGAAAAGAAATTGAGAACAAAACTGGACCTATGACTTGGGCTCAACATAAAAACCTGACTCACTTCCTAAAGGCTAAAGCACGTATATAGTTTGGGCTGAAAGCGGTAGAAATGGGCCATAATTGGGCCTAAGACGTAAGCTCGAAATGACCACCGACTCACTTTTTTTTTTTTTGTTTTTTGAGACGGATTCACTTTTATTCCGCATATATATAATCTTGCATTATTCATATTTTTGTCCCTCTCGCGATTGGTTGGTTACATACTTACATTGAAGTAATCCTTTCGAGTCGACGAAAAAAGAAAGCATTGAATTAATCCCCTCGTCGAAATCCTCTCCAATCGATTCGAATCGAAGCTCACGAGTCTCTCAATCCAAACGGTAAATCCCTAACCCTAATCTCCTCCTCCTCCTCCTCCTCCCTTTTGCCTTTTTTTTTTTTCTTCAATCTGTTTCCTTGAATTTGGAAAATTTTTGTGCCACTGGAAACCCTAATTGGGTTTCTTCAAAAAAGGTTTCTTTCTTTTTTTTTTTTTCCTCTTCTTCCTCGAAGATTTAGATTATGTACTATTTGCGTTCTGTTTGGCTTCCTAGGATATGCGATTTAACGAATATCTTGAACGGATTGGATTCTGTGTTTTTTCTTTTTCAGGTTTCGGGTAATTAGAGCTTGAAGAGATGACAACTGCCGCGAGACCTACATGGGCCCCTGCAAAAGGTGGGAACGAACAAGGTGGTACTCGTATTTTCGGGCCGTCCCAGAAATACTCCTCCAGAGACCTCGCTGCCCATACCTCTCTTAAGCCGAGGTTCGTGATTCTATTCCTCAATATTATTGTTTGATACTTGCATTTTGATATTATTCCTCTCCATCTTTTGCATTTACTGGTATCTGTCTCATACTGTTATACCGTATCTGTGCCCGTGTAAATTCTGGGTACATATAAAGTTTTAGTGTAATTTTCTGTGCTGTATCTGGGCTTTGTGTCTCTTTTTTAACCATCCGTGCATTGCAGGAGGGAGGGACAGGATACCCAGGAGGAATTGCAGAAGAGAAATCTCCGGGAGGAGCTGGAAGACCGTGAGAGGAAGCATTTCTCATCAAAGGACAAGTCTTACAACGGTAATAGACCCTTGAATAAATATTTGTGACCCTACCCTTTGGTAACGCTCTATTTTGTGCATTCTGGTTTTGTGTCGTACTTGACAGTTTTTTTTTTTTGCTGGATGCAGATGATAGAGATCGCAGAAAGAGTAATCAGCTTCTTTTGGAAGGTTGGTAGTACTTAGACCGGCTGTGGCTTTTGCTAGACTCATAATCCAAATTAATTTTTCCTATGAGGTCATAAACTAGTTTATACTTTCTACAGGGACAAAGAGGGGCAACGAGGTCCGTATTGCTCCACGGAATGATGATGCTGATGATTCTGATGTGGAGGTTAACAATGACGATGATAGGTTCGTACTTCTTGCAGACATATCTAAATCCTTGTAAATGTTGTCATTTTGTACTTTTGATAGTATTTGTTTCTTTTGACCAAGAAATCTTTGAACTTTGTGTTTCTGAAAGGTCAATGCTCATCATATTGCTATCTTTTTAGTCCCTGAGCTGCTTAGAGTGCATCACTGTACTGTTATTAGAAAATGAGGCTTTACCTTTAGTGTACACGGACTATTCTACCATGCGGTGTGTGGCTGTGGAATTCATGTTTCTGTTGTTCGCATTGATATTGCTTTTTGATGCTGTCCTAATATTCTCCTCTGTTTTCATCAGTGATGAAGATGATGATGACGATGAGGACGATACTGAAGCTCTATTGGCCGAACTTGAGCGGATAAAGAAGGAACGCGCAGAGGAGAAACTTCGGCTGGTATGTTTCCATTCATGAGTAACTATACCTTGAAATTTTGTATCTTTTGCCATTTCTTTTTCAAACTCTTGTTCACTGTCAATTGATCCATGGGTTTGGTTTCGTTAATGCTAACTAATTGATTTTGTGTATTTCCAGGAACAACAACAGGCAGCTGAAGAGCTCAAAGCCAAAGAAGAGCAGCTCCTCAGAGGAAACCCTCTGCTCAATAATCCCACATCCTTTGGCGCAAAAAGGAGGTTTGTGGCAGTGTCTTGACTCTACTTGTTGTTTCTTTCACATATTATCCTCACTGTTGTGCTTACCGTGTCTTTCATCCCTTCCTTGGCTTAGGTGGGATGATGATGTGGTTTTCAAGAACCAGGCTCGAGGTGAAACAAAGACGCCTAAGCGCTTCATCAATGACACTGTCCGGAATGACTTCCACAGAAGATTCTTGCAGAAGTACATGAAATAGTTTTGCCAACTAGAGACGGATAAGCTGAAATGTTTATGGTTGAATTTGATTCTGTCGCATTGTGTGTACTAAAAGCAGTGATTGACTGTATCGACCTAAATTTGTATTTTTCAGTAAGAAAATTTGCACTGAAAAAATTCAGTGAGAAAAGTTGGTTACGTTAATTTTCATTTATGCCAAATGATCATATGGAAATTATTGTTCTCTGTGTGCGTGTAGCTTGCCAGGAATAGTCTAGTTGTATTTTTAAATTTCTGGCAGACATAACATTGCATTTCATATGTTTTAGTTTTCAACTGATGCCGATGTATGTATGACTTACTGGCAATGGGTTATGTTGCACTTCTCTTCCTTTGAAATGTGAACAACCTTGGGTCTTTGATTATAAATTTTCCTGATGATAAAGAGTCTGAGGAGCTATATGTAACCATTATTACGAACGCGGTGATTGAAAGATTATTGAGGTAGCGACGGGGTGATTATTATTTTTTTTTTTCTTTGATCAAATGTAGATAGGTTAGGCGTGCCAATATATGCTCCTTTCATAGACTTACCTGATAAATCATGTCAACTGTTTCTGATAGAAAATCATGTTATCATAGTGAGTGAGGCTCTCTGTAAATACAGAATTACTCGTTGGTAACTGCATCTTTTCATTCAAAACTTCCTATACAGTACGGAATCATTTTCCTTCTGTTAATGAGTGAAGAAAAACAATTACGTGGGCAAAAGTATGAAAAGGGCAGAAGTCCTGAAGTACATGTACATAAAGATACTCTTAGCAGCACGTAAGGAAATGATGTCCAAAACAAGAATTTTACCAAATCACAAGCGTACATGGTAAACTCAAAGTTGATAATCATACCACTTTTGTCAAGTGTCACATTAAAAATAATCAATTTATTAAGTTATCAGCCCTTCAATTTGTTAGTACACACTCCGCATAGTTAGCTCTAATGGTAAAAAATTTCTCTTCTTATACTTTCTCATTGATCATCTAACGAACGAATGGAAACTCCATAAATTCTTACAAGAATAAATACATGGAAAATGTACAGTTATCATTCAACTTGCTGGGAAAAAAGGAAAAAAGAAGAAATAAACAACACTGATTTCTACACAAGCGAAGACCAAAAAATGCAATCACAATTGAATAAGCACCTCACGTGGACAGGTAGAAGGCACTAGGAACAAATCTAACGTGGCTCAACCAGATAATGTACACGAATTTTCCACACGGTCCAATACTACAGAGTAGGAAATGTAGAGGTAATGCAAACACCATCATGCTAGTCAACTTTCTTGGGCTCTTCTAGAACGAATTCTGTATATAAATCCTTAAGGGCAATGAAGACAGTAGTTATCAAGGGCCCCATAATTGCTCCCTGTACAGAAATACAAAGAAAATACAAGTCAACTCTTACATCACAATAGAACATCACGTCAAGTTAAGCATGCTGCATTTAGTTTGGGAAGGATTTTTGACTTGGCAGATATCAGAAAAGTTTTAGTACTCAAAAAATCTTGCAAAATACTTCCATATCAACCTATGATCATCGTCAATATTTTTGCTATTTTAGAATGAAAGCAAATTAGCACTACTATATATTAAAATGTTTCCAACCAAGTATGTGAAGGCACACTCTTCGCAATCTACAGAAGGTTAGGTCATCATGAGCATTGAACATCCAGCTCTGCAGCCATGGAATATAATGTATCTTGCACGCCAAAATTATTGACTGCAGTGGAAATATTGTGTCTTTTGATTGAAAATTTCCCAAAAACTATTGAAAATTTAAACTCCATATAACCCTGAAGTGTACCATGCCCTGCTGCTATGTTTGGTTCATTTATCACGTTGCTGCTATGACTTTTAATGGAAGTGAACTATAGGAGAAGTGATGAACAGACAAAAGGGAATAAAGAGAAGAGTTACCTCCACTGCAGAGGGGAACAATGTCATTCCACCGATGATGCTAAGCCCAGTAAGATATTCATTATAACCAGGTATATCCTCCTGAATTTCAATAGCCCCGTAGGTTGTAAGCACAATGTGGATAATGGATAAGCTAATAGCCAATATGTATCTACCTTCCAGAAACAGTTGCAAGGCTGCTGGAATTGCAGCAAACCAAGTTGGAAAGATGGGAAACAGGGGGCTGATAAATGCTAGTACAGTTGACACATACAAGAAGTGTATGTTGTACAGTCTAAATAAAAGCCATGTAAGACAACCCTGGAAAAATGCAATCTCGGCTGTTGCCAGGAGAACTCCAGAAATAGCATTATCAAGAACTTCAACACATCTAATCCTAGCCGAATTAGGGATGGGAAGCAAACTCATCACTTGTTCAGTCATACCGCCAGAGTCAGATGTGATCAGATAATACAGAAGCCAGAAGAATATAATTGACTGGGACAAAAAGTTGAAAACCTCAGCTGCTCCTGAGATGATAGAACTTCCAACAGACAGCATCATTTTGGCACTGCCGCCTAAAACAGATGCACTGCTGGCAAATACACGCTGTGAAACATCCACCCCTTTAACAGCAAACCCTTTTGCCTTCTCAACTAAATCTTCTCGAGTGATCATCAGTTCCCTAAAAATGGCATCCACTTCTGTGTAAATCTCTCCCCATTCTCGATTTCTAACCCTCTTTCTCAAACTGACAAGCTTTTCTGTGTAGGGCGACGGGCTCATCATAGCCACAGATGGCTCGGAAGAATTAGGCGGACCACTAATGACAAAGTGCTTGATCCCTGTGACAAACTCAGTCAAATTATACTGCATGGCCAAACTGTCAATTTGATCGGATACCGTTTCGTAGAATGTGGTGGTGTATCTGTCAACCATTCCGGGAACATCATTCTCGTCCATCCACTGCTTAATCCCCAACTTCTCAGCATAATTACTCTCTTGCACATGCGATTTCAAGGAAATGACAGCATCTTTCCCTTCAATACCAATCTTATAAGAGAAGAATATTAATCCAACCAAAGACCCCACAATCATGCCAACAATCAACCCAATAGCAACCAGCGTTTCCAATCTCTTCAATATGCCTCGAGTGAAAATCCCACTAATAGGACTACGCCTGAAGCTGTTGCTCCTAAAAGAAGACACAGCAGAGAATGTAGAATCCACAGTTTTGGTACTGAACAAAAACCCGGAAGCAAGAATCAACAATGCTCCCAAACTGCCGGTTTTCTCATAAGCAATCACAAACACCCCAAAGGACAGCAACAACCTCAACAACTTGGAGAACCCACTTCTACTCCTCCTCGCCCTGGAGCCAAGTCTTTTGGGCTGTTTACGAAAAACCCTCAAGAAAACACCTTTAATATCCACAAGGGTACCTACAAAAACATTAAAAACCGCAATAGGAACTGCAAGAACGGTCTCAGTGAGACCCAACTGGAGAGGCTGGCTCCAAAACCCCACAAGGGTCTGCTGTATCCCTCTCAAAGGGATTGAGCACAACACCGCCCATTGAATAGGCCTTAGATACACTTGCAAGAGCTTCCACACGAAATAGAGAACAAAGATGGCAAAGGCAAGCCCGGCATGAGCCATGGCTATACACACAGCTAGGCGTACCTGAGGGTCACCCGAGATGGAGGGTGAGGAGGAGGAGGAGGAGGTGCTAGTAGTGGTGGTGGCGGAGGAGGATTGGTGAAGTGGGTCATGGTGATTGGGGGAGCCGGGAGGTGGGGCGTCGGTGGTGGAGGGTTTGCGGATGGAGGCGGATCTGTACATGTCCTGCCACGCTAGGGGGGCTGATTTGGGTTTGGAGTTTGGGTCCCCGTATGGTACTAATTCCATCTAAGGGGGGGAAAGACCAAATATTTTTGGCCTTAGTAACACAGAACAACACAAGGGCGGTCCAAAGACAGGGGAGATAGGGAGGGGATTGGATGCGGTTGTTGTTGTTGTTGTGTTCTTGTAAGAGAGAGAGATAAGAGATTCGTGTGTGTGTGATATTAGTTATTACTATGTTGTTGTTGTTCTGTTCTGTTCTGTTGTTGATTTTGGAGAGAGAAAAAAAAGAGTTTGAATGGAGAGGAGGACCAATGATTGGATGACAGATGGGTGAGAATACAGGGAGGATTTAGATTTTATTTTCTGCAGAAGAAGGGGGAACTTACAACTGGGGGAAAGAATGGAAGAGCAGTGCAAAGGGATTTAATTGTGGTGTGTCAGTGACTTTTTGACTCTTTTACTTGTAAAAAGTTTGTAATGATTGAAAGGATAGAAGAGGGCTTGTATTTAATGTGGATGTGGATGTGGAGTGTGGAGTACTATGGGGCAACCTCCAATCAATGAATGACTAAAATGGTAGGATACATCAGGAAATTTTTTCCTGCCCCTCTTCGCATTTATTATTTGAGTGAATCAGATTTTTACTTGCATAAAATATCCTTTAAATATTCTCTTTAATTCTTCTGTCTTTGTTGAATTCTTTTCCTGATATGTTAATGACGTTTACATATAAGTTACTCCATCAAATCGGATAATGGGAATGTGAAATGCTTAATAAGGATCATATCTCAAACGTATCCTTCTTAACAATTTTTTTTAATAAAGGAAACAAAAAGGTTTCTTCTTCATCTTTTTTTTATGCGTTCACAAATTAAGGCTGGTACGTGGTAAGCTTAATCTTTATGTGAAAATGACAAACAGCTATCACGGGAAATATTATTGGGTTAGATATGGAAATCACTCTCGTGGGAGAGAGTAGAAAGTCTCATGATTGTTTCTGTTTAGTGTAGTTCTTAGAGTAGTTTTTTTTTTTCCCCCTTAAACCTAATCCTTGGTCTAGTTTGTGTCTAATGATCATTTCAATGGAAAACTTAAACCAACAGTTTGTAGTTTTAAAAAAATTATAATTTTTGGGAGTTTTACTCTTAAAAAATAACAAACAATGGAACAAGCTGCAATTTCACTTTCTCGCCAAAAATTTTTTCCCACATTGTGAGTACCAAATGCCACACACACACACGGAAATGATGATAAGCTGATTAAGTCCATGTTATCTGAAAGAATTATTTTGCCAGAAAGGATATTATTACAATAAAGACTTCTTTGTTCCTTTTTAAAAAATTAAAGAAGTCCCCAATTAGCCATTTTAGGGAGCCCATCTGCGACTTAGATGTAGCAATCAAACTACTACTCTTCTTCCCCAACAACTGAAGAGAG
This sequence comes from Turnera subulata, assembly GCA_028386065.3. Lineage (NCBI taxonomy): Eukaryota > Viridiplantae > Streptophyta > Magnoliopsida > Malpighiales > Passifloraceae > Turnera > Turnera subulata. Next base: position 70,299 of record JAKUCV010006081.1, read on the forward strand.
TTCTTCTGTTCACAAGCGTTTTACGAACACAAGAAGAAAGAAAAAAAGAACAGTATTGGTCAGGAAATATCAATGATATAAAAAAGTAGTCATTTCCTCCCTGTATAACACTTTTTTTTTTTTTTTTCCAAGCAAGAATGAATTTATAATTCTTGCCATTAGTGGACAGAAATAGCTCAGAGTACAAGACCAAATTATTTGCAATAACAACAGCCACAATACTTTGTAGTTGAAGAAATGGGACAAAATATATACCTAGGATTTTAGCCAAATTCAACTTAAAATATATACATTCTCCTGGTGTGCTCTAAACAGAGAGACAAAAAAAAAAAAAAAAAGAAGAAGAGACACGATGAAGAAGAAGCATGGGTCGAGGCGTGACTTGCTCTGCCGGCCCTCACCTTGTGGGTCGTTGAAATGGATGCCTGCAAGATAGGGCAGCAAGGGTATGTTTTGCCCCCATACCCTTCGATATAGTAAGGCTTTCTACATCCTCGTGAGGCTGCAATTTTTTCAAGTACAAGTTCATGCATTGATGCATCATCTGTGACACCAGTACCATCGCCATGATCCCAAATGAATTCCAACTTGGTGAGGTGCTTCTTACCCTTCAGATTGGCAACTAAGGCATCCTGGACATCCATCACATTTTGTAGATTTGAAATACTAAGATCCCCCACCAAATGCATCAGACTCCCTAACTCTTTGATGCTAGCTAGACGTCCCGTTTTGAGCTCCCACAAAAAAAATTTGACAGCTTTTGGAGCCTTGTTAGCTTACCCAGTTGTGATGGCATCCATTGCAGCCCTGTCCATCTGATATCAAGACAACACAAGTTGGTCAATCCTATTATGTAGTCAAGCAATTCCGTGAGGTCAGCACAATCAGCCAATATAAAAATTTGCAAGCGATACAGATTGCACATGGAATCGGGCAAGCTTTTGATCCCTGTTTATCGAAAATCCAGGTAGTGCAAATGCCTCAGATCGATGACAAACTGAATCAGGCAACTCCGCTGCTATTGGATATCCAGGCAAAGATTAACATGTGAAAGCACAAAATCCACCGTTAACAGAAAGGACATAATCGCAGGGAAAAAAAAAAGAAAAAGAGGGAAAGAAAACGAGACACCATGTCCTCCTGCAGCTAAGTCGCTTTCTACCTCTCTTAATTTCCTGTAAAAACTCTTTTGATGATGATGAGCTTGACCTGTCACTCAGAGAAAAGAGAAGCAAAAAGAAAATTCACCTCATGACCAGATAAAATGGGAAATCCTTACCCCAATCGCCGAATTATCTCTCCGCCTCTGCTTTGTCAACTCAATATTGTTGACTATCAGGATTCGTTTATTCTCTCTTTTTGTGTTCACAATTTTTTTTTTCCCTTTTGGGTCGCCTATAGCGGTATGCTTTATCCAAACTAATCGAGGATACATATTTTTAAAAATTATAAAAATAATTAATAGTTGTATTATTGGAAATAATAAATCTTATTTTTATTTTTTTGATCGAAAAAAATATTTTATTTTGAATTAACAAGTACATGGTTAAATTATTTTTACAATGCTTAATTTTTTTAATATTTATTTGTTCCCGTTAGAGGGAAAAGTATCAATTAGAAATTTCATTTATATAAATAAAAAATGAAAAAGTTGAAATAATGTGCTTGGAGGCTACCGTCTTATTCAAAAGATAATTTGTAGAAATAATGTGTGAAAGTAGAAAGAATCCTTATCAATCATATCATGATTGCCATCTTACAAAGGCCGTAGCCCTAGCCAAGTTTGAGTACACAGCTCAAGCCAATTTAAATACCATTTATATGGGTATTAATGGGTGGTTCAAGTGAGAGATAAATGTGAAAAGTATGCATACAAGTAATCATTAAGGATGTATCATGCAAATATTTACAAGTAAAAGCTTTTTCTTTACTATAAAGTGTATATTGTGTATATGTTTTGTGAAAATCTTAAATGGCAAAGTCCTTAATACAAAATACATAGTGTAATGAAAATTATAAAAATTTTATGATGTAATATTCATATTGCATGCAAATATATTTACAACTAAATTATCTTTAGTCATGATATTAATAAGATAAACTAGTTAGCATTCGTTATACTCCTTGATATGGTATGAAGAAGTAGTAAATTATCAGTAGTTATTATTTTTTTTGACAAATTTTTTTATTAATTATAGGCATAGTGATGTTTAGAATTAATATATTATTGTTTAATTGAAAAGTAAGTTCATTGAAGATGTGCTATAAGATTATCATATGGATGATATGAACCTCAAAGTGGGTACCGACCGTCCCTCTTGGTGGGCAATCTGAAAATACCACCGTAAACGCTAGCTGAGCCTGGTAGTCTGCCCTGGCCCTGGACTAGGGGAGCCTCCCCTCAACTTAAACTTTTTCTCTTTTTTTACCAAAAAAAAGTGGGTACAAGTATCATTCAACTTAGATTATCATAGAGTTAATAGTTTTTTTTTTGTTTGTCGATTTCGTAGTTGTTGTCTCTCTTCATTCAATTTCACTTATCATATCCCTGAACTCACGATTTACCGAGCCACCCTGTCCTTCTTACACCCTACAACCGTTTGAAAGCTGTGGTGTTAACACGTGGCCGTGGGGCCTGCACCTTCCACTTTTTTCTGCCGGCTTTTTTCTTTTCCCAAATTTGGATCTGATAAATCTTATTTTTAAGTCTCATGGGACCCACACCCTCCTCTTTTTTAATTCTTTTTTTCTCTTTTCTTTTTTCCGAATTTAATTTCTAAAACATATTTCAATTAAATATCAAAAACATTACTTTTCCCTTCCTCTCCCCCATCCTCCCCACTAAACCTCCATATCCAGCGAGTATCTTGTTGGAAAACCTGAATAAGCCGAACCCCTCTCCTCCATCTTCTCCTTTTACAAACCGGGCACAATTAGAATAAGCCCACTATTACGCTGCCACCAGCTCTTCCCTAATTGCATAAAAGACGGCTTCTTCTAGGTTCTCGTCGGGCTTCTTCTTCTCCAACAAGGGTCTGCTTCATCTTAGGAATAGGCAAACACATGCAGACCCCAATCGTCGCTGCCCAAGAATTAGCTCAAAATTGAGATTTTTCTCCAACTCATCAGCACCTCGTCTACAAACCCAATCAGTATCAAGCCTGAGCCTCTGGGGTAGAACTGTTGCGACCACCACAAACTCCCACATCTTCAGTACATAGTAGCCAAAGTTCCAAAGCAAAACCACCACCCCTAAGCAATCCAACCCCTAACCAATTTAAAATCAAAAACCCATTAACGTAAAAATAAAAAACAAAACCGATTGTCGTCGGGCTCTACCATCGTCGCCACGGGGGAGGGGTTACAAGATCTATGTGGTGCTGCTAAGGGTCAGAGCACTATTATCTCTGGCCATGCGCCATCGAGCTCTGGTTGACTTGGTGGCAGTGTTGGATGTCCGGCGTGGGGATTCAGATGGTGGAGCACCATTCCACTGCTGTTCTCCTTGTTGAACTCCATGGATCAATTGTCCATTGTGTTCGGACACAGATTGGTCCGAGTCGGGGATCTCTATAGCGAGGAAGAGGCAAGGCGTTGCAAATCTGTTGGAGAAAGCTTGCGATTATGTTTGGTTTGGAATTTGAGTTACTGTGATTAATGATTTTCCTCAAGATGATATTTTTATAAGATTTAGTTACTTTTTTAACTTTGTAATTCTTTTAAAAACACGACATAGTTTTGAATGCACTTCCTTTACCACACATTTAATAAAAATAATTTATTTAATTTAAATAAGAATTTTAGGAATTAAATTTTGGAAACAAAAGAAAAAAAATTAGCAAATGATCAAATAATGGCTCCTCATGTGAGTAGTGTTGTGATTGTCAAAAAAAGTAAAAGAATAAATAGAATAAAGACTTATTTTGAAAAAAAAATTGAAAAATTAAATAAAAAAGTAAAAATAATTAAAAATGGATAGTTTGCGGGTCCTAAAAAATACGTGTCAGCATTACGGCAACTCACCTACAATAGGGGGTGAAAAGGACAATATGGCCCGGTAAATTGAGAGTTCAAGGACACTAGGAGCAAAATTAAACGAAGGAGGACAATAAATGCGAAATCAACAAAATGGAAGGATATAAAAAACTTTTTTTATCAATTATCATATGGATGATATGAACCGTGGGTACAACCGTACAAGTATCAGCGTATCATTCAACTTGAGATCATCAAAGTATTTTATGGATTAATATATTTTGACATCAAACCTTATTTCCCATTACTTGAAAATAGTTTTTTTTTTCCCATCTAGTATTCGGAGCTTTATCCGATTAATTTGAATTTGACTCGTGTTGTGCACCTAGGTATGGGTGAGTCTACCAATAGAATTTTTTTGCATACAAGGACTCGAACCAAAGACCTCGTTTAAGCAGAACCAAGGTGTTTATCACGTGGACCAACCTCATACTGGTTACTTAAAAATAGTTAAATAGTCAATAAAAAAGATTCACTTATCTTGATTATTAAATGAGATTTTGTCTTCCAAATTCCTAAAGACATCTATATTTAAGTGAAACGCCCCGACCCGTATTTACCGTACACAGTAAACACGTACCGAAACTGTGACGACCCAACCAAACCAAGCCCAGCATACAGTGTATACAACAGAAACTCAGGCTCAACAGCCCAAAATAAAAAACAATGATAACATCATATCCGGCCCAATGGCCCAACAATAGTAAAAATAATGCACAGCGGAAGACTTAATAACTCACAAGACACTGTATGCGACACTGATGCAAACTATGGATCCGAGCCCTGTCCAAGGGATAACGCCGCAGCCTGTCTGGTATGCATCAAACCTGTACTACAAATAACTCATCCTACGGGATGAAAGCCCGTAGGTGAGGGGTGAGTCCGAAGTGCTCACCGACGAAGGATAGACAATCAATATGCAACACTATAATTACTCAAGGTCAAAACATGCATAACAACCAAACCAAAAGACAAGACCCAAAATCGGTCCAAGACCAAAAAGACTCAAATAAAATCCAATTTCCAATTTTATCTTTCCGAGCCCAGTCACGGACAAGCTAGAGGTCAGACCTGGTTATCAACATATTCCGGGTGCCAGACCAAATCAAGAGAACCCAGGGATCGACATCCCAAAAATACGAACCCAGGGATAGACATCCCAAAAATAATCACGGGATAGACATCCCAAGCATAGACATGCTTATCACAAGTAACCCAGGTCACGGCCACCACGAAACAGTCTTAAACCATCGAGTCGTACCATTACTTATCACGTGACAATTATATTATGATCAAAACCAAGTCACAGGTATCAACATCCCTAACCAAAATACCGGGATAGACATCCCTATCCAAAACCAAGGATCGACATCCTTATCACATTTTATTATTTGTTCCATTATTCTTATTACCAAAAGACACAACAATCGACATCAAAAAACAACCAGGACACTGGGATAAACATCCCGAACCAAACCACAACTAAATATATTGTTTTTTTAATTAAACGGACTGGGCCATGAATAGTGCGGCCCAGACCAAGGCAACAGCCCAGCACAGGCCCACGCCCAGCCTGGCCCAACACCACACAATCCAACCCAAACAACCCAGCCCAAAATCCACAGAACCAAGGCGCGACCCGATAGAGGAAATGGGTCGAACGCGGGTCTCACCTCGGGTTGCAGCAACGGCGGCGACGGCGAGAGCGCGAGGAAGGGAAGCGAACGAGGCAGGGCGTGCGGCGGATGCAGGCGACGCGAAGGAGGCTGGAAAACTGGGCGTGGCAGCGCTGGAGCAGATGCAGGCGCGGAGGAAGACGGATCCGTGGGTCTGCTCCTCGGGTCAACGACTCTAGCGGGTGCATCCGGCGGTGGAATCGAGAGGGGGAGGCGGCAACAGGTCGGCGACATCACGACGAGCGTGCTGGTGGTGGCGGTGCGACGAGAGATGGCGCCGATCGCTTCCAGGTGAACAGTGACGAGGGGAGTACCGGGGTGACGCAATGTTCACTCTGTTATTTTCCTTTTTTTTCTGTATTTCTTTTCTTTATTTCTATTTTCTGTATTTTTCCTCTTTTTTTCTTTTCCATTTTTTTTTCTTTTTTTTTCTTCTATTTCTGATTTCTTCTTCTTTTTTTTTCTCTCCTATTTTTCTTCTTTGTCTCTCGGTTTTTTTTCATTTTTTTCTTTTTCTTCTCTTTTTTTTCTCTCTTTTTTTTTTCTTTCTCTCTTTTTCTTGTTCCTCTCCTTTCTTCCTCTCCTCTTCCTTTCTTCTCCTGGTTTCTTCTTCTTTTATAAACGATGAAACACTGTGCGGCGTGTGAACTTCAATAATGCAGCTTGTCTGCATTATGAAGCGAGTCCGGTCCGGACCAGAAAATAACTGATACCCCCTTAGTTATTTTCCGGTGTGATTTTTCTGAGAATTTCGGGACCCGAAAAGTACCAACTTAGGTCCGAAAAATCTACGAAAAAATCACGAGCGCAGAAAACTCTCGGTTACGAAAAACGATACCCGATTTACCTTGAATTAATTACCCAAGATTAATTCTTTCGGTAAATCACTGTAGAAAGACTTTTACAGTCCGGTAAAAATCCAAAATTTTTACCCGGGCTGTTACAGTCTACCCACCTTAAAAAGAATTTCGTCCTCGAAATTCCGCTTATCCGTGTGTCCTACCACGATAAGCTTCTGGCACACTCTGCCAGGTGTCCAAACTCAAGCGACATCTCCTTCGCTTATATAAACCGAACCTCATGACTGACAAACTCACACACATCCATGGACTTTCCAATGCGATCTCGAACTACCTCAGACTCCGAGAACAACAGCTATATCGGTGGCACTGCTTTCCCGACAAGCTCCGATGAAGAACCGCCAAAGAAGCGCTTCAAGACGAACATCGTCGGTCTGAAAGAACACATGGTCGTCTCCAGCAGACGGCGAAAGAAGCGTGCCGGCAAAGAAGCTGATGATCGAAAGGGCAAGGCAACTGCTGAACGCAGCACTCCGCAGCAGACACTGATGCACCTGAACGTCTCACTGAAGAAGATCAGCTCGGCGGTGATGCAGATCGAACAGGCTTGCGCGGAACTCTTTCCCCACGTCAAAAACGTCCAAAAACTTGTAAAAGACCTAGAGAAGCATGTAACTCAATAGAGTACTTCTTCTCCGTTGTAAAACTGCTATGAATAAATAAAATAAGTTTTCTTTTTAAATCAAAATCTCTTATATTACAAAGTCTTATGTTAAACAGAAAATCAAAACATCTCAAAGAAAAACAAAAATTAATAATAAGGATATAAAATCAAACATAAAGAAATTAAAAATAAAACTAGTTTATCAAAACCGAAACATACAGAAGTTAAAACAAAAACACATTTTCATCATCAGCGCCCAAATCGGTCGTAAACATCCTCGATCCCGAGAAACGTGACATACGGAGCTAACGGTGACGTCGGTTTCCCTCGTGAAAAAGACGACCGTTAACTCGCACGGTGATGATCACGAGAGCGTCCTGTGTCCCTCGAAGAAAACGTTTCCCACTTGTTCACAAATTCCGCATGAGCCAAAAACGTCTGTCAAGTCTCGTATCTCTCCACGATGTCCAAACAGGGGTGACCTTGTCACACATGCACTCTACTCCAGGTATGGCCCCATCAGTCTAGCCCCAACGGTCACGGATGCATGTGACAAAAGATGTAGAAAATATAGAAAAACCATGAAAAGAAAGGACAAAGTAGCCAGAGCGAAAGAAAATTGCGAGATGGAAAAGGGCTGAAAAACACTGGCATTTGTAGCCCGAAAAACGTATAAAGTAACGAAGCAATAAATAAAGCAACGACAAAATTTTCAAAAAGCAAAATCTTGAAAATCGAAAATAGTAATCACGCTCCCCATAAGAGTATAAAAGACGGAGCAATGAGGTGTAAATCATCAAAAGCATCTTAAAGCAAACACCGCTCAGAAAAATAAAACCACAACGCTCAGAAAAAAACAAAATACCCACGCGTCCAAAACACGATGCCTGCTCCTTCATCCGTCTTTTTCGTCGAAGGTGCCAATCTAGGCAGAAGGAATCGACTGGCCTACAGCATGATCAACGAGCGTCCAGAGGAACTACCGAACGAGCTCGACAGAATGCCCCGTCTGGTCTTTGTCGACGAACTCTACTCATCCAGATTCTTTGTCACTCACATGGAAGAGACGTTCTTCCTAGAGGACCATGGCACTCTGAGGACCTCCTTCTACGGCTCGGCCAACTCCATCATGTTTTTCATCTCTGAAAGACTTTAGGAGTTCAACCTAGAGTCCACCTGCCATTTCCTGGAGCAGGGCACCTACTACCAGCTCTCGATGACGGCCCAAAGCATGCCCAGAGTCACTCAGTTGCCCGTAACTTGGCCAAAGGCCCGACTACTGGTGTGGAACTGCAGAGGAGTCGCTAGGCGTTCCCAGGAGTTCTCGCGTATCCTGAGGGACCTGAAGAACCAGTACAAGCCAAACATGGTTCTTCTCACGGAGACCCAATGGCAGCCTGAAGACGATCACGGTCTCATCCCACTCCGGTTCCCTCAAGCAAACCGGTTCGAGCTTCCTGGTCAGAACAACACAGGCGACATGTGGTTCTCATGGAGCGACAGCATCACGGTCAACATCAACAATGACCCCACTAGCTTCAGGGTCAACGTCGTTCCAAGGCGATGAATGTATTTTTTTTTATAAAATATCAATATAATATTTATGTTTGTAATGAAAATATTAGTATTATTAATAATATTTATATTTCCGCTTATTTATGGCATCATTACCTGTTATGTGTATGTTCTGCGACAACTGGCGTCCCTTGACTGGATCCATAATGCACTAACTAAAATGATATAAAATAATAAACAAATGGAGCAAACTATACAAACAAGGACAACAAACACACAAAGACTACCCAACAAGACCTAACGCCCGCTCCGCTACCAAAATGAAACGCCGCGACCCGTATTTACCGTACACAATAAACACGTGCCGAAAACTGTGACGACCCAACCAAACCAAGCCCAGCATACAGTGTATACAACAGAAACTCGGGCTCAACAGCCCAAAATAAAAAACAATGAAAACATCATATCCGGCCCAATGGCCCAACAATAGTAAAAATAATGCACAGCGGAAGACTTAATAACTCACAAGACACTGTATGCGACACTGATGCAAACTATGGATCCAAGCCCTGTCCAAGGGATAACGCCGCAGCCTGCCCGGTATGCATCAAACCTGTACCACAAATAACTCATCCTACGGGATGAAAGCCCGCAGGTGAGGGGTGAGTCCGAAGTGCTCACCGACGAAGGATAGACAATCAATATGCAACGCTATAATTACTCAAGGTCAAAACATGCATAACAACCAAACCAAAAGACAAGACCCAAAACCGGTCCAAGACCAAAAAAACTCAAATAAAATCCAATTTCCAATTTTATCTTTCCGGGCCCCGTCGCGGACAAGCTAGAGGTCAGACCTGGTTATCAACATATTCCGGGTGCCAGACCAAATCAAGAGAACCCAGGAATCGACATCCCAAAAATACGAACCCATGGATAGACATCCCAAAAATAATCACGGGATAGACATCCCAAGCATAGACATGCTTATCACAAGTAACCCAGGTCACGGCCACCACGAAACAGTCTTAAACCATCGAGTCGTACCACTACTTATCACGTGACAATTATATTATGATCAAAACCAAGTCACAGGGATCAACATCCCTAACCAAAATACCGGGATAGACATTGTAACGCCCCGAATTTTCGGTATTTAATTTCTGTGGATTTTGGGAATTTTTAAAATTCTAATTCCCATTTTACCCTCGAGGAATTTCCGGGATTTTTGGTCAAGAAGATTGTTATTAATTTCTTTTTTTTCTTTGGAAATATTTTTTTAATGGTGAAATTAATCCGTAATTGGATATTTTTGGAGTTTATTTGTATTTTGTGGTGAAACACAAGGCATGGTCTAGTTTAGTCTAAAACTACGTAGTTTTGGGCTGAGCTATAACATAAAACACACACTTATGTGTGTTTTGACTTTCGGGTTGACCAAGGGAGGGCTTGAAGACGAAGTGACGTCGTTTGGAAGCAAAACGACGCCGTTTTGCTTTTGACGAAAACCCTAACCCTAGAGTGGTGGTATAAAAGTCACCTCTTTCTCTCTCTCTCCTCTCTTTTCTTTTCTCTTCTTCTCCTCTACCGAATTCGGCAGCCCACCCTCTACCTCTCTCCCACGATTTTTTTTCTTCTCCCCGTTTCCTCTCTTTCTCTCTCACTTCTTTCGATTTACTCTCTACCCTCATGATGCTGCCGCCGCAGCCGAGTTCAAAGGACAACGAGTAGAGGTCTAGGGCCGCTGCCTTTCTCGCGTGGTTGGCTGATTGTGGGCTCGGTGGCGAACGGCGTTGGCGGTGCTGGTCCGGTGTTGTTGGGCCGGGCTTGGACGCGACGAGGAGCCACCGTCGTCGAGACGAGGTCGCGCTGCCATTAGTCGGGTAAGCTCTAACTTCCCTTCTCTCTTCTGCCTCCGTTCTTTGCAGCCTTGAGTACCGATTTGTTAATCGGGTTCTGTGTATTTTGGGTTGCTGTGTGTGTGGTGGTTGTGGACGGCATTTGGTGCTTTTGTTCGATTGTGGTGTTCGATGACGGGGGTATGCGAGCTGAGGTGTTCGGGTTGCGGCTGTGAACGGTGGATGGGAACTGGTGCGAGCCGTGGGTGATGTCTGGGGCCGCTATCGCCGCCGACAGCTGGTGCTTGGTGGTTCACGGCGACGAGTGCGTGACTGCTGTTGATGGTTGTGTTGCTGGTGCGGGCTCCCTCCGGGCAGTAAGGTGCAAGGCTCGGGTTTCTAGTCGACGGCAGTGAGGGGCTTCCGTGGTGGATGTGGATCCGAGACTTAGGGTCGGATTCAGGTTCCTAGGTGTTAGATCCGGACAGGACATATCCCGTTTTCCGGTAAGGGTTCGACATCCAAATTCATTCCTTTGTGTTGATGCTCTTTAATTGTTGTTTGGTGATTTGGGTGTCGTTTAGTGTTGTTCCGGTTTGGGTTTTGGCGATTCATGGAGGCAGATTTGGGCTGTTAAGTTTTTCCGCGGGGTTAAGAGGTGTTCCGGCGAGGACTGATCGGAATCCGGCGAGCAGGGTCCCTATTCCGGCGAAATGGTGTATTTCCCAGCATTACACGGTAATCTCCAAGCAACGATGCGTATATCAATTCTTGTACAAATCATGTAGTGTAAATGCATATAATCAGTGTATTGAATAAATGGCTTAGTGAAAACCGAGTGAGATGAGTTGAGAGGCGCGTGGCTGGATTCTTACCGACGCGGATAAGACTGTTAGGCCGGAAAGGCTGGGCTCGGGTTTACTAAGTGATATGATTCTTCATGACGGATCGGGCCAGGTCCATTATCTTCTTCATTTGATTTATGGATATGGAATGGACTTTAAGCCCAATGAATGGTAACTAAATTAAGATGGGCTTTAGGCCCAAAAAATGGATATTATTCTAAGATGGGCGTTAGGCCCAAAAGGTTTTTATGATGTGGGCCTTAGGCCCAGGTATAAAATTGGATTTGAATTTTGGGTTTAGACCCGGATTTCTTAGTAACAGGCCTAGTGTACGGTTTAAACTTAAGACGATGTCATTGGCATTCATTTATTCAATTGTCATGAATATATATCTTATATGGTATGTATGTTCATAGGATGTTATGGACATGGGAATATCGGGGCGAAACGGGGCTTCGGGTTCCGAGACAAGTAAGATGGCCCAGGTGAGGACTTATAAACCTTTGTATGCATTACTGCCTACAATGCTCGGTTAATTGCCTTGGTATATAAAGTGGTATTAATTATTTGGTCTTGAATGCTGTATGCAAGCTTGCCTGCTTTGTGGATGTTCTTGCTTACACCTTGTATTTTATTGATGATGTCTCTGATGCAGTGTGCATGATCATATGAACTGTGTACCAGTGTGGTATAATATGCCTGTCGAGTATGACTTGTTTTGTGTGTTAAACAACGTGATACATGGTTTCGTGGTTCGTGTGGTGGACTATGGGCTGGAGGCCCGGACTTGTGAATAAGATGTAAAATCCACACAAACCTGGACAATCATATGTAATGGTACACGACACTCTTTAAGCATAATTGAGAATAAAATACTATAAAAATTCTACTGTGGGGCTGTTGACCGGTTGGTTCGAGCGGGAAGTGATACCCCTCGGGATTTCATGCGGTTTAGCATGGTATATGCGGTTTAGCATATGGGTCTGTTATGACCGGTTCTACCTCCCTCCTTCTACCTCCCCCTTTTTATCTCCCTCTCTCTCTCTGTCTCTCTCTCTCTCTCTCTATGGATATGTTTGGGCTTCGTGCCTGGTTTATTTGGGCTTATGCCTGGTTGTCTCATGAGACGGGACCGAGCTCGACGCACACAGTAGAGGGCCCTAATGAAACATTTAAACCTAATAACAAAGATAATGAAATAAGTAATGATAAGTGATGGTTGAAGTCTGGTGATGACTGGTGTTGTGAATTGTTTGTGCTCTGTGTTTGCTATTGCCTAATGCCGGTGTACTTGTAGTTGATTTGTATTTGTATATTATTGGTTTATTTGTTTGCGGTGAGACAGTGGTTGGTCTCACCCCCTCACAGACCTTTTACAGGTTAGCTGTTCGATGAGCAGTGGTGCATATCAGCAGGTGGCGGTGCTTTCTTCCTCGGGTCGGATCCATAGGGTGCATTACATTCATATTTGATTATGTATTTGTCTTCCGCTGCATACTCTATTTTGATATACTGTATCATCTTTATATTGCATAATTAATGATTTTTCTTGATTTTATTGTATCCCGGGGGAGAAGGGCATTTTGGCCACTTCACATGATATAATTAATCTAATGGATAATTTGGGATACGGTGTTTCAGTTGATTATATTCTCGTGTCCCGGGAATGATAAGGGCAATTTGGTCATTTTATATTTAAAGTCATTTTATACTAATAAATTGGGACACGGGCGCTTCAGACATCCCTATCCAAAACCAAGGAACGACATCCTTATCACATTTTATTATTTATTCCATTATTCCTATTACCAAAAGACACAACAATCGACATCCAAAAACAACCAGGACACTGGGATAAACATCCTGAACCAAACCACAGAAAATGCAACATCCAACAATGCAATAATCATCAAACACAATAACCGAGTAATACAGGCACATATTGAAGGAAATCCATCCTCACCTTGGCCGATTACTCAACTCCGGAGACAATGACCGGACCCAAGCCGGCTCCTCGGGAAACTGCCCGATATCCGAACCTATACAACAAAACAATATATACACATAAATGCACATAATCGGTATACCATGATGCCAAAACTGCGAAATAACCCATCCCGGTTCATATCCTTTATTATCATCTTTTACCGAAAATATTATACCGTATGTATATCCGAATATAATTTCGGTACCATACTTTAATTAAAATTCTCTTTCCAAAATATTTTCATAAAATAATTACTTTTTCCAAAATAATAATTACCATATTTTCCCAGAAAAATAATAACGTATTTATAATTTCTAGAAAATATATATATAGTATTATCTTTTTCTATATATAATAATATTTTCCAACATAATATATAATTACCTTTAATTTTCAAGGTACATATATATATACATATATATATATATATATATATATTCCACAACCATAATTTTCCAGGGAATAATAATATATATATATAAAATTTCCAGGAATTATTTCCATGATATTTATATATTTTTTCCAAATAATAATAGTTTCCAAAACATAACTTAATTATTTTTCATGGTATATATATTTATATTTTTTTCTCATAATACCAGAATTAAACTAACCATAATTTTCTAAAAGTAAATATATATTTTTTTCCAAAATTAAGTACCAGAAAATAAATAAATAAATAAATAAATAAATAAATTGTTTTTTTAATTAAACGGACTGGGCCATGAACAGTGCGGCCCAGACCAAGGAAGCAGCCCAGCACAGGCCCACGCCCAGCCTGGCCCAACACCACACAGCCCAACCCAAACAACCCAGCCCAAACTCCACAGAACCAAGGCGCGACCCGATAGAGGAAACGGGTCAAACGCGGGTCTCACCTCGGGTTGCAGCAATGGCGGCGACGGCGAGAGAGCGAGGAAGGGAAGTGAATGAGGTAGGGCGTGCGGCGGATGCAGGCGACGCGAAGGATGCCGGAAAACTGGGGGCGGCGACGCTGGAGCAGATGCAGGCGCGGAGGAAGACGGATCCGCGGGTCTGCTCCTCGGGTCAACTGCTCTAGCGGGTGCGTCCGGCGGCGGAATCGAGAGGGGGAGGCGGCAACAGGTCGGCGACTTCACGGCGAGCGTGCTGGTGGCGGCGGTGCGACGAGAGATGGCGCCGATCGCTTCCAGGTGAACAGTGACGAGGGGAGTACCGGGGTGACGCACTGTTCACTCCGTTATTTTCCTTTTTTTTCTGTATTTCTTTTCTTTATTTCTATTTTCTGTATTTTTCCTCTTTTTTTCTTTTCCATTTTTGTAACGTCCCGGCTTGTCGACTGTCACTACAGACCAACACGGGACCTTTCCAACATGCTTTGTCCTCACTCGCACGTTTCTAGGGAAAACTTCCCAGGAGGTCACCCATCCTAGAATTGCTCCAAGTCAAGCACGTTTAACTTTGGAGTTTTTCTAGAATGAGCACCGAAAAGGTAGGTGCACCTTGTTGATATAGTTAGTACCCATCAAACCGTTTAAGCTACTCTCAATTGTATAGTCCCATACCTGTACAACCTCGAAATCTCCCTATCTGTGCAGCCCCATCCCTACACAGTCTCAGGATCTCTCCTATTCTGATGTGGATCGGTTCATTCCCGTGCCCCTCCGTCTAGAAGCCTGCCAGAAGCCGCTCCTTGTCCATGCTCATCCCGGCACCGGCGTACACTTCCCGCGCTCATAGACCCCGGGGTGTCACAGGCCCACCAGCTTCCGCTAGGTTCGTCCCCGAACCCTGCACCGTACTAGAGGAGTCCTGGAGCTCCGCTACCAACTCAGAATTGGTAGCGTAGCAGTTAAGATGAGCATGTTTATTTATGATGTGTTTGATGTCTTGCATTTCGCTTCCAAAACATGTGATAGTTTTGGTAGTGGAGCATGAGTTTTCTGAAAGTGTGTGTCGTGTCATTTTCAGGCGTAATAGTTGTGGTTAAGGAACTTGTTTTTTTCTGTAAAAGGTTAGGTGTCTATGTCGGTTATGTTACACGGGTGTGACTGAAATGGTAAAGTGGCATAGCTTTATAATTGTGCTAAAGGGGCATAGGTTGTTGAGTCTTTTGGCTAATACTATCGAGTTAGAGGTTGTGGTTTGGTGGAGGCGTTTGTTTTAATTATGTGCTATATGTGTGCTATATGTTGATGTATTTGACGTTTGGTTGATGTGTAGCTCGGGAAACTCGTGGGCAGGTTTTGTAGGCTTGGATTAGTTGCGAATAAAGTGCTAAGGGAAGTGAGTAATGGTTTTATGTTTTAAAGATGTGTGAAGGATGGTGGAATAAGTTTAACGATGGATTGGGATGGTTTGAGCAAAAGTAGGAATTGAGGTACGGGAGAAAAAGTTCTTAAGAGGTTTTGTGAGTATAAAGGAGTAAGATTATAGTTTGTAAGTCGTAATCCTGTATTAGTAAGGGAACGACAATAGATAGTGTTGTGGAACCTAAAGCTGAGTAAGGTATAAAGGAATAGGTTGCAATTGTTGGTTTAGAGTTTGTAATTTGGCTTTTAAGTTCCTTAAGTAGTAAAGGATGAAGATGATGGTTTATGAATGTTTTGGGTAATCCGTATATATTAGAGTAAAGTTGACACCCTAGATTACCAAGAGTTGATTTGGATTATAGAGTCTTAATTTGATAAAGTGTGCTGGAAGTCATGGGCATAAGTATGGAGTATTACATATTTTCGAGAGTTATGACCTTAAACTCAAAGAAAGTTCAAAGTATCTCCTATTACAGGGAAGAGATAATGTCAGTAATGTTAGGAGATGATATTAATTTTAAATGTCAAGTTATTCAGAGAAATAGTATGAAGTCGATGTGTAAGCGGAGTTGCACTGCGGAAGCATGGTTGGCTTGTTTGAGATGCAATTGGGCCTATAGTTGTCCAATTGGATTGAGTGACGTTCTTGTAGCTTAACTGGTGTAATTGGTGTGCATAGTGCCAAAGTAGCGCACTTTGTGACCTAGTTGGGGCAATTGGCCTGGTTGACGGATTAAAGTGCCAGTGCACACACCAATGTGCGAATAGCGCATTTTATGGTTCGGTTGGGGGTAAATGGACTTGTTGAATAATTGGCGTAGTTGTGAATAGATAGTGCACCGTAGTGGAGTGAATAAGATGTAGAGGCTGTTAGTGATAAGAAAATGCATATATGGGTTGTAGTGGCTTATTGAATGCTGTATTAATTGGAGAAGTTAAGTTGAGACTTGTGTGGTTGTATTTGGAAGGCTAACGGTACATTGCAATATTTACTACTTGGACAATGTGGCCACAATTTATAACGTTTTTGCAATTATTGTTTTGAAAATATTTTTAAAGGAATGAACTAAGCAAGTTTGGCATAAGTACCGTTTAGCCTATCCACTTGTACCATGGTAGAAACTGATAAATAGTTAAGAGAATTAGAATCTATAAGATTGTGATTGAGAAGCGACACGGATTGGTGTGTGATACGGATTGGTGTGAGAGTTACGAGTGTGATATGACAATTTTGAGGTAAGTGAAACGGATTATAATGAGAAGTGACAAATGAACATGTCATTTGAGGTATCTAAATGAGGAGTTGAGGTTGAATTTGAGAATGGATTTTGAGGTAAACAAGTTGGACATATATTGGATTGAGTTATAGTTGAGTGATCTACTAAAAGTAGACCTTGAAATGATTGAGGAACAATAGGATGGCATATGAGTATATTTAGGAAGATGATTGAGAGTTATATAAAAAAATTGATGTTGTCTTTGAGGTTACGGTACCTTCTGAATTTTGAGGACGAAATTCTATGAAAGAGGGGATGATGTGATACCCCAGGTACACCCTAGAATATAAAGAAGTATTTACATGATGAGAACAGGATGTAGCTTGGCCTTCCGGGACGTTCGAGTAGGTTGGATTGGATATTCGAGAGAAAGTGGGTAATGTTAATAGTGTTGGTGTGCACATTAGTATGGGCTTAGGCTCGGTAATATGAACTGGTATCGGATTGAGATGAGATAGTTAGAATAGGCTTGGCCTAGTACTCACAAATGGGTTCGTAGTGATCCGAGGGCACGGGTTGGCCTAGTTTGGTGTCCCGAGTGCTCGATTTATCTTGTTGGTCGATAAATGACGGGAAACATTAGGAATGTGATTACTTGGTGTAGTAGATTCATTTAGAGGCACGATTGGCCAATGGAGATATCGGTTGGCTCGATTTGGTGCGAAATGGTGTACAACCGGGGCATTGGTGTGCCCGTCGGTGCACAATTGGCCGATGAGGGGTAAACGCGTAATTGGCTAAACCGACCAATTAGAATAAGCCATGTGGCTCGGGAATATGCAGCTGAAGGTGCTTGGTGTGCAAGCTAGTAGGTTGAGTGTCATGGTTCAATTGGTAGGAAAACAAGCACGAGGTGGCACGTGCTTGTGCAAGTGGCAGCACTTAGGCAAGAGGTGGCAAGTGGGAGCTTACTCACCTACTTGCCTATGCTTTAAGGGAGTGAAGCAGGCACCTCTTACTCATTTGTTCCAGATGCAATTCGTGTAGAGAGAGAGAGGGGAAAGAGAGGAAAAGGAGAGAGGTATAGAGGTGAGGCTTGGGTGGTTCTGCTCTCGGGCAGATTGACCCATGCTCACTAAAATCAGGATTCCGGCCAAACCACCGGTTAGAATTGAGTGAAACCAAAGCCCATAGTTAGCTAACACCCATATCTTTCATATGGCACCGGTTATGTGGGGTTTGGAGCTGAAAGGAGCGATTTATGCTCTTTGAAAGAGGACTGGTCGGAAGCAGTTCTGCTGCTTGACCCCGAGTTGGTCTCTGAGCCATATCTGGAGCTAAAGACCTTGTATTTGAGTGTTCTAGGTGGCTATGGATAGATAAGAGGCAGGGCTACAACTTTGATGTTGATTCCCGAGGTCGGTTCTGCCTGTAGTTGCGTGTTTAACCTCAGTGAAGTTTCTGCTGATGCAGGGCAGATTCTACCTGAGTTACTGTAAGGTTGATTTGTGTGATTCAATTGTGTGTTTCTTGTTATGGTTGGTTGAGTTATATTTTGATGTATAATTATGTGTGTGTTACAGGGCAGTATGAATCCTAGATGCCCAAAGGTTTTAAAGGGAACCATTGGTTGGCCTTGATGTGCCTAATGGCTTGGTTGATGTGTTTAATGGTTTGGTAAGTTTAGTTGCATACTTGTGTGATGGCAGTGATGCCTATTGGCTTGGTAGATGATCCAATTTCCTATTGAGATGGCACCTATGGTGCAGTTGAGATGTTTTATGACATGCCTTGGCTTGAGATGAGTCCGATATTTGGGCTATGCATTCCATTTGCATCATGACATTACATGAGATGGTATGAGATGTTGAGATGTTGGACCTTGCAGTGCTCCTAGGCTGCTCGGTCATATGAGATGATGGTGGTGTTGTGCTTGGCGCCGTGTGTGGTTGTGGTAGCCAATCGGTAATGCCTCGTACGTGGGGCTGTGGGCTAAGGAGAAACATGATGGCAAGGCTACCAGACCATGCAGGTAGGCTCGGTACAACTCCACGATAGCTTACCCGTGGGCTGTTCACGGTGACCTGAGATGTTGGTTATTGGATGTTATTTGCCGCTTGTTTGTGTCATTGCTAATACCTTGTATGTCACCTGCTTATTGAGTTTTATACTCACCCCCCATTTTCCTCTCCTTATCTTACAGGTGCGAGATTGAGAGCACGGGCAGTAGGTCGATGGGTATAGCCAAGTCGGTCTCGTTATTGTATTGTTTTATACATAGAGGTTATGTCTTTGTACACCATGAGTTATTGTCCTTTGTAGCAACGGTTTATGACATTAGAGAAGTTGTCTCTATTAATTGGTTTTGATACATTTTATTATCTTTTGTTGCCTTTGCGTTTGTCGGTTGTTGCTTCCTTTTACGCTGCGTATTTCTTTGTTGGTAACCCGCCGAGCAGAGGCAACGGGCTTTTGGTTGAGGTGGAGAAAGGCCTTTGGGTGCCTTGTGGCACATGGTGGGTGCGCAAGGTACCTGGCCGGTCGCGCTTAGCGGGGGCGTGACAATTTTTCTTCTTTTTTTTTTCTTCTATTTCCGATTTCTTCTTCTTTTTTTTTTCTCTCCTATTTTTCTTCTTTTTCTCTCCTTTCTTCCTCTCCTCTTCCTTTCTTCTCCTGGTTTCTTCTTCTTCTATAAGCGATGAAACACTGTGCGGCGTGTGAACTTCAATAATGCAGCTTGTCTGCATTATGAAGCGAGTCCGGTCTGGACCAGAAAATAACTGATACCCCCTCAGTTATTTTCCGGTGTGATTTTTCTGAGAAATCAAAATGAAACGCCCCGACCCGTATTTACCGTACACAGTAAACACGTTCCGAAACTGTGACGACCCAACCAAACCAAGCCCAGCATACAATGTATACAACAGAAACTTGGGCTCAACAGCCCAAAATAAAAAACAATGATAACATCATATGCGGCCCAACGGCCCAACAATAGTAAAAATAATGCACAGCGGAAGATTTAATAACTCACAAGACACTGTATGCGACACTGATGCAAACTATGGGTCCGAGCCCTGTCCAAGGGATAACGCCGCAGCCTGTCTGGTATGCATCAAACCTGTACCACAAATAACTCATCCTACGGGATGAAAGCCCGCAAGTGAGGGGTGAGTCCGAAGTGCTCACCGACGAAGGATAGACAATCAATATGCAACACTATAATTACTCAAGGTCAAAACATGCATAACAACCAACTAAAAGACAAGACCCAAAACCGGTCCAAGACCAAAAAGACTCAAATAAAATCTAATTTCCAATTTTATCTTTCCGGGCCCCGTCACGGACAAGCTAGAGGTCAGACTTGGTTATCAACATATTCCGGGTGCCAGACCAAATCAAGAGAACCCAGGGATCGACATCCCAAAAATACAAACCCAGGGATAGACATCCCAAAAATAATCACAGGATAGACATCCCAAGCATAGACACGCTTATCACAAGTAACCCAGGTCACGACCACCACGAAACAGTCTTAAACCATCGAGTCGTACCACTACTTATCGTGTGACAATTATATTATGATCAAAACCAAGTCACAGGGATCAACATCCCTAACCAAAATATCGGGATAGACATCCCTATCCAAAACCAAGGATCGACATCCTTATCACATTTTATCATTTATTCCATTATTCTTTTTACCAAAAGACACAGCAATCGACATCCAAAAACAACCAGGACACTGGGATAAACATCCCGAGCCAAACCATAGAAAATGCAACATCCAACAATGCAATAATCATCAAACACAATAACCGAGTAATACAGGCACATATTGAAGGAAATCCATCCTCACCTTGGCCGATTACTCAACTCCGGAGACAATGACTGGTCCCAAGCCGGCTCCTCGGGAAACTGCCCGATATCCGAACCTATACAACAAAACAATATATACACATAAATGCACATAATCAGTTTACCATGATGCCAAAACTGCGAAATAACCCATCCCGGTTCATATCCTTTATTATCATCTTTTACCGAAAATATTATACCGTACGTATATCCGAATATAATTTCGGTACCATACTTTAATTAAAATTCTCTTTCCGAAATATTTTCATAAAATAATTACTTTTTCCAAAATAATAATTACCATATTTTCCCAGAAAAATAATAACGTATTTATAATTTCTAGAAAATATATATATAGTATTTATCTTTTTCTATATATAATAATATTTTCCAACACAATATATAATTACCTTTAATTTTCAAGGTACATATATATATATATATTCCACAACCATAATTTTCCAGGGAATAATAATATATATAAAAAATTTTCAGAAATTATTTCCATGATATTTATATATTTTTTCCAAATAATAATAGTTTCCAAAACATAATTTAATTATTTTTCATGGTATATATATTTATATTTTTTTCACATAATACCAGAATTATGTTAGCCCAAACAAGCTAAGAGGGGGGGTGAATTAGCGATTAAGAACAAATCAAATGATTAAAGAAATAATAATTGCGGAATTAAAAGAGAGAGAGACAAACCGATTTTATACTGGTTCACACACACACAACCTGTGTGGCTAATCCAGTCCTTCAAGAGACTCTCTTGAAGATTTCACTATCCGCGTTAAGCTTCCCGGTGCTTAACAAACCGTTTACAAACCTAGAGTTCGAATCACACAAACCTCTAATTTACTGCTTGAAGAAACCTCACTTCAAGTCTTTTCCCACAGAAAGAAAAACCTCTTCCTATGAATCTTCTACAAGGGAACAATCCTCCCTCAAGGTGTATGATTACAATTGAGTCACTCAAAACAAAAGCTCTCTTCAAGAGTAGGTATGAGTATACAAAATACGCTCTCTAAGGCAACTCTCAATTTTCAATAATATTGGCTCATAAAAATTGAATTGTATGTTTCACAATGGATGCTCAAAAATCTGGAGAGTTGATGTATGTAAAACAGAGACCTACATGCTCTATTTATAAGGTTAAAAACATGTATTACCGTTGGGAAATCAATTCAAAACATCTTTAAACAAAGTGACATAGAAAGGTGAAAAGTATGTCTACTCATGACTGCTGAACATCAATGTTGGAAACATGAACATCGATGTTCTGGCCTTTGAATATGCATTGTTGTTCCAACGGTCACAAGGACATCGATGTTGGGAAAGTGTACACCGATGTCCTGGCCAATTATTGGGCTAACGGTCACTTACGATCACTAGAACATCGATGTTGCCAAAGTGAACATCGATGTTGTTATTTCAATGCCCATGACCCGAGACAAAATAACATCGATGTTCATGGTTGGACATCGATGTTGTTATTTCGATACTCATGACCCAAGACAAAATAACATCGATGTTCATGGTTCGACATCGATGTTTTGGACACTCCCAAGACAATCTTGAAACCGGATTCAAATGGACATCAATGTTATGGTTTTGAACATCGATGTTATAAACTACTGCTACTAGGAACATCGATGTTCAAATTTTGGACATCGATGTTCAGAGCTTAGAAAACTTCTTTATGATTGAAAACAAGGCAATATGATGTATGAGTAAAAATGATTTTGTTTGAGCCAATAATTTAGAGAAATTGAAAGTTTAACCTTGTACAAAATTGTGTTCCTAACTTTTTTTGCTCTTCTTGCTTGACCTTGTTACTTCAATTCTTTTATTCTTGATCACATAAAATCTTTGCCCTTGATTAATTTCTTTTTGCTTCATAACAATGATCAAAGACAAGGTTAATTTGTCATTATCAAAACCTGAATAAGATAAAGAGATACTAGCAAAACATTATATTCAACAATTTCCCCCTTTTTGATAATGACAAACAAGTAGAAGTATGTGCCCATTAATTCCTCCTATGTTTTAGCCATGATGTGCTTTTTAATTTTAATTAGGTGCACATACTTGTTAATATTTCCCCATTTTGGCATTAGCAAAAAGAAATAGAAAATACAAATGATGAACATGAAAGAAATGCAAATTGAAGAACATGAAAGAGAACATAGGATAAAAGTTGAGAAATTTGGGTGTTAGTTTCCATCATCAGCAGCGTCATCATCATCATTAGCAGCATTATCTCCTTCTTCATCGTCATCATGATTGTTAGCAGCATCTTCATCTTCACCTTCCACATCCATGGGATCCCCTTCCACATGTGTATGATAGGGTGGAGGTTGGTATTGCACCCGATCAAAATAGGATTGGAGAGCATGTCTTTGACGTTGAACTTCGGTGTCAATACGATCCATTGTGTGTCCCATGGTGTCGATACTAAGTTGTAGAGCGTGAAGGGAAGCCTCAATTGTTTCAAGCGTGACCGCAGGAGCTTGGCATTGTGAAGCGGCTGCTGAACTTTCAGCTTGAGTGATTTGTGGTGCTTGCTCGGTTTTGCCGGGTCGGAATGTATCGTAACTAACCACCCAAAATTTGCTATGAGAAACCTGAGGGCCTTTCCGAGCGTCAATACCTGCATTCAATAAAATATCCAACAACAAGAAGGGATATGGCAGGGGATGATTGATGGACTGAGGAGGATAGTCCGTCATGTGCATAAGCACAAAACGTGCCCAATTAATTGGAGCATGATGGATAATGGCATGGAGTACCTTCATATCCTCAATGGACATGACGGTGTGATTTTCGGGTCTTGGCTTGATTACCCGGGTGATGAGATAAAACAGAACACGGTACTCCGGGTGGATGGAATGAATGGTTGGCCTTTTGGAATGGGTATGACGGACAACTTCGGTGAAACCGAGTTCAATTAGTAGAGGGCCTTCATTTGTTGTGAGCCAATTAGGACCACCATAAGAGGCAATATCCTCCCCTTCAAATGGTAATCCCGTTGCTGCCCCAAATTCCTCGAGAGAAAAAGAGATATCGACTCCATTCACCTGAGCAGTGTGTTAGAACCTATGTATTCATGGTTCATTCATTACAGGTTTTGATAAATGACAAACCAAGATCATGACAAAGGTGAAGCAAAAAGAAATCAAGCAAACAAGTACTCAACCAAAGTGATCAAGAATTCAAGTGAAGATATGATCAAGAGTTAAAGTGCAAAGAGAGCAAGAGAAGTTAGGACCCTTTTGTACAAGGTAAAACACTCAACCTCTCTTAGGCATTGGCTCAAAATAAAACAAGTTTTACTCATGCATTTCAATAGCATCATTTCAATGATCAAATATGTTTTTAAGCAATGAACATCGATGTTGGAATCCCAAACATCGATGTTCACATGACCGTTGCAATAAAAAACTGCCCTGCCCCAGCATAACATCGATGTCCTTATTTCAAACATCGATGTTCTTACCGTTGCATTTGAAAACACTTTTGTATAAGCAAAACATCGATGTTCTATTCCATAACATCGATGTTATTCAAATGCTCAGCTTCAATCATTTTTCACAGAATCAAAATAACATCGATGTTGGGATGGAGAACATCGATGTTTTAGTTACCGTTAGCCCAAAATTCAAATTTAATGGGCAAAACATCGATGTTCTACTTTCAAACATTAAAGTTTTAGCCGTTGAGCAGATAACTTTTCAGCATCCACTATGCTTTGTTTAAAGGTGTTTTCTTGGGTGCATTTCAAACGGCTCCATTACTTTTCAGAGCTATAAATTGAGTATTTTCAGCTCTGATTATCAACCAATCAACTCTCTACATTCAAGCATTCATCTCATACATTCAAATCAATTTCTATTGAGCCAATATCCTGTTGAGGATTTGAGAGTTGCCTTTTAGAGCTTAATTTTGTATACTCATATCTACTCTTTGAGAGAGTTCTTTGTTTGAGTGATTGTGTTGTCATACACCTTAAGGGAGGTTAGTTCCCTTGTTGAGATTCATAGGAAGAGGGTATATCTTCTTGTGTGAGAAGTCTTGAAGTGAGGAATCTTCAAGCAGGAGATTAGAGTTTCTTGTGACTAGAACTCTAGGTTGTAAACGGTTTGTTAAGCACCCGTAAGCTTAACGTAGATAGTGGAATCTTCAAGAGAGTCTCTTGAAGGACTGGATTAGCCACACAAGTAGTGTGTGTGTGAACCAGGATAAATTGTTTGTGTCCTTCAATCTTTAAATTCCGCAATTATCTCCTGCTCATTTTGTTTTAATCCTATAAAACGCTATTCACCCCCCCTCTAGCGTAGGGCTATTGTTCTAACAATTGGTAGCGGAGCCTAACTCTCTGAAAGACTTAACCGTTTGAGAGGGAAGTTTCTATGGCTGGTTCAAGGTATTTGTATGCAGGAATCACTGAAGGACAATCCATCACCCAGGCACCATTCTTCGACGGAACAGATTATACATATTTGAAGGAAAGGATGAAAGTTTTCATCCAAGCCAATGACTTTGCAGCTTGGCTAACGATAAAGAATGGTGTTCAAATCCCATCAAGGACGAAAGTGGAGCACAACGTAGATGCCATTCAAAGAATCGAAAACAACTCCAAGGCGAT
Organism: Turnera subulata; assembly: GCA_028386065.3. Classification (NCBI taxonomy): domain Eukaryota; kingdom Viridiplantae; phylum Streptophyta; class Magnoliopsida; order Malpighiales; family Passifloraceae; genus Turnera; species Turnera subulata. Next base: position 95,679 of record JAKUCV010006081.1, read on the forward strand.
AAACATGCTTCAATGTGCGATCAATCCAAATGACTATCAAATGATCTCGCACTGCGCAACAGCCAAGGAGATGTGGGAAATGCTGGGAATCATCTATGAGGAAACAGACAGCAAGCAAGATGAGACTGCCAACCCTTGTTTCATGGCAAAGGAAGAATCTCCAGAAGAGGTAAGTACTTCCTATTCGAATGATGATTATACATTTGAAGAGTTGCAAGATGCATTTAGTGATCTGTATAGTAAATTCATTTCTATCTCAAATGTTAATAAGAACTTAAAGAAACAGAATAAGACCTTAGAAAATAATGTAGAATTATTATCAAATGATAAGGAAGAGTTGTTAAGCAAAATTGATAAGCTTGAAAAAGAAAAGCATGCTCTTAGTATGTCTTGCAATGAACTTAATGAGAAGATTTCCTCTAATGTATGTGCTTGTGTTGAATTGGGAAAAGAGAATGAATCTCTTAAGAATCAAGTTGATGATTTGAAGAAAACCTTAGAGAAATTTATAAATGGTAGAGATAGTCTTAATCTTCTCTTAGGACAACAAAGAAGTTCAACACAGAAAGAAGGATTAGGTGCATCTAGTGTGTCAAATGATGTCAAACCTACTGGGCATAATGCTAAGACACATAAACATGGTGTTTCATCTTCTACTCATCATACTAGATCACATGTTCATGACACAAGATCATATACTCATCATAGAAGGTCACATGCTCAAAATGCAAGATCAAATGCAAGTAGTGGAAAATCTCATTATGCTAGATTGTATGCCTACTGTGGTAGATCAAATGCTAATGTTGCAAGATCACATGTACACACCGCTAAAAATGAAAGGCTACAATATACTAAACCTAGGAAACATATGACTCAATTTAGGGAAAACAAGATTATACCTAGGGAAGACAAGTATAATAGATCGCATGAACATAGGCAATATGGTACCTATAACCAACCTAGAAGAATGCACAATCCAAATGTTATTTGCCACTATTGTAATAGGATAGGACACATTGTCCCGGTATGTTTTACTAGGCATAGACATTGGGCACAAGTTAAGGTCTATCATCGACATGTTTCTAACCATCAAGGACCCAAAAAGATTTGGGTACCAAAATCCCTTTGATTTGTTTTGCAGGTATGCTTGAAGGCATCAAGTGTACTTTGGTACCTTGATTGCGGATGCTCCAAGCAAATGACCAAAGAAGCATCCAAAATTCAAGACTAAGTGATAGTGCAAAACCGTACCAATAGGTGACAACATCGATGTTTAACAAGTAACATCGATGTTCTAGTGACTTTCAGCTCACCTGATTTTTCAACCAGTAGCTGTACAACATCGATGTTTTGTGATCAACATCGATGTTCCCATGAGAACTGCCAAGCCATAAATCAAGCATGCACATCGATGTTTTGTAAGAACTGTATCAAACATCGATGTTCGGTAAGAACTTTATTTTTCCAGTAGTCTTTAAACATCGATGTTCGTGTTCTACACATCGATGTTATTCATTCCAAGCTGTTCAAAATTTCTATCCAGTGATCAAGAACATCGATGTTGCATTCTTGAACATCGATGTTCTGCCCTTGTTGCATATACACAACTTAGAAATAAGTTAACTTTCTCACTTAAGTTAAGAAATTTAGGTAGCATGTTCATGACTAAATGTCTCAGGAAGAATATTCAGATTTCTTTCAATTTAAGCTAAGCTAGTAGTCAGTGCACAATTGATCAAATTGAGAAACACTAGCTTGGTTGATGAACATTCACATGGAAGAATTTTATGTCATACACATGGTGGAAACATAAACACTTTTATTGATATCTTACAATCACACGATACAATGACTCTTACATACATTCTATGCTACAATCATACTTGATTACATATTTTACAAAGACACACTTGCATAAAACATATTACACGCTCACACTATCTCATAACATTTCATATGCTAAAAGGTAAACAGACTTATTACAATGTGCTCCTAACGATTTGGAACAACTGTGACAGTAAAACTAGTAGGAGTATTAACTATGTTAACCCTAACGCTATCATTCCATGAGAACCACATTCCTCCAGAATTGTTCTGACCCGAAAGCTCGAGCCGGTGCGCTGATGGAAAACGTAGAGGAATAACTCCGTGGTTTTCTCCAGCCTGCCAGAAAGTTTCTGTTGGAAGAATCATATTTGGTTTATACTGGTTCTTCAAGTCTCGCAGGGCCCGAACAAAGTCTTGGGAGCATCTTGTGATCCCGCTACAGTTCCATACCAGAAGACGAACCTTTGGCCAAGTCGGCAGAATGAACCCTACTCGAGGAACGCTCCGAGCTGTCATTGAGATTTGGTAGTGACTGCCCTCGTTCAGAGCTTGATAAGACGGCTCCAACAGCAACTCTTGAAACCTGTCAGAAATGAAGAACATAGTTGAATTAGCTGTACCATAGTAGGATGTTCGAAGGGAATTTTGATCCTCCAAGAAGATGGTCTCCTCCATAGGGGTGACGAAGAACCGGGTCGAATAGATTTCATTTACGAAGACCAATCGAGGAATCCGTCCAAGTTCCTCTAGTAGTGCCTCATCATGCTCATTTATTAAGCTATAGGCCAATCGGTTTCTCCTACCTAAGGAGGCTCCCTCTACAAAGAATACGGAGGATGGGGCAGACATTCTTGTTATTGAGGTTTTGTATTTTCTCTCTTTAGTCAGAAATGTTTTCTTTCTTTACTTCTACTCTTCTGATTATTGACTAATCAATGCCTTGCCTTTTTTAGCAAGTTTGTTTATCACTGTTTCATAGCCTGAACCGCACCTATTGCCGGAAAACTACAAAAGGGTGTTCGGTAAATGGAAAAGGCTGACTACTCTACACTTAGGTGCCAACTGGTTGTGTCCCTTCAAAGATTACTTCCTTTGAAATTATTGCCACAGCACACACCATTACCCGTCTTACCTTTAATTAAATACGGGATGCAATTGTTTATACGCTTTTGAGTCATGTCGATCATGCATTATTTGTGAACTCTGGCTCCTTTCTTTGATGCCTCTATTCATGCATTTACTACAGGCTAACTTTGCCAATTCATTTATTACTAACCGCCAATTTTTCAGATAATCAAGCATCTGCTTTTTGAAAATCTTGGCATCGAATTAATTATTGATTCATCACGAGGATTTACTGTCTGATTAGTCGGGCATCAGAGGCACCCAAAGTCCAACTGACAAGACATTCTCTCGAGCCCGGTGTACTTACGACAAGGAGATACCTCCTCATCCCGGGAGGATAGAAATCCAAGACAATAATTCTTGGGGGCAGAGGCCAACTTACTATCCTTAAATTTGTCACACATGTTTCATCTTACTAAAACTAGTGTATTATCTTTGCTAACTTGAGCACCCGAGGCTCGTCTAATATTGGTTTGCAGGTACACCTCAATTCGGATCACAGGCGAGGTTGAACAAAAGGAATTAACTAAGCAAATCAGAGTCTACATCGATGTTGCCCAACATAACATCGATGTTGGATGCAATTCACAACAGGCCGAATGTTCAAAACATCGATGTTGCTTCTCACAACATCGATGTTCAGGTAAGATGGTAGAAAACATCGATGTTTAGTCTACCAACATCGATGTTGTACCATTTTTTTTTACTAATCTTCAATTGGGAAAAATTCAAAAAACATCGATGTTTGTATATAAAACATCGATGTTCCATAATTAGTATGTTTTTCTTTTTAATCAGGGAGCAAAAACCAACATCGATGTTTTTAAGTGCAAACATCGATGTTTCAACCAGGGCACATTTATTCTTTCGGCCGAGAGCAGAAAACATCGATGTTCTGCATGAAAACATCGATGTTGGACCGTTGCAGTTGAAAATTATAGCCGTTGCACAGTCCCAACATCGATGTTTCTCAGCTTAAACATCGATGTTTAGACGTTGTCATTTTAAAAGGGTTTTTGGGTTTTTTGGGCCCCCGTGTTTAGTGGTTTGGCCAATTTGGTATCCCGACATTTTTTTTGGCCGGGCATATACCCCGAGATTGCATGGGCAGGCCAAACATATACCCCTGGTCAGGCACCTGCTGACGTAGAGGCTGCCCGGGTATTTGCGCGCAAAACGACGTCGTTTTAAGTGAGAAAACGACGTCGTTTCATGCCACGTCGGACACAGGTGGCTTAGTGGGGCCCACTTCACTCAAAGCCAATCCTCTAAAACGGCGTCGTTTTGCTACAGTAACACGCGCAAATACCCCGGGCAGCCTCCACATCAGCAGGTGCCTGACCAGGGGTATACGTTTGGCCTGCCCATGCAATCTCGGGGTATATGCCCGGCCAAAAAAAATGTTGGGGTACCAAATTGGCCAAACCACTAAACATAGGGGCCCAAAAAACCCGAAAACCCATTTTAAAAAAAGAGCCGTTGCACAGTCTCCAACATCGATGTCTCTCCTGTAAACATCGATGTTGAGCTATTGATTTTCAAAAAAAATAGCCGTTAGAGCCTGTTTTTAATGCTCCAACAGCTATATTTTGGTCCCCACTATAAAAGCAAACCAACCTTGCACCTTCCTCTTCACTTTCACACAAATCAGAACACTCCCTCACTCTCTCAAGCACTCCATCTTTTCTTCTTCTTTTCACCATGGTTGGAGGAAAGAAAAGCACCAAAGGGAAAGACCCTATCCAAGAACACCCAACCAAAAGAAGGAGCACTTCAACCTCTGGTCATCAATATCCTGTAGCGGGTTCCGAAATTTGGTTCACCTCACGTCAACAGCTCCACCATTACCTCACTCTCTTTGCCAAACGAGCCATTGCCTCACCTAGATATCTTCCCGCTGAATACCCTCAACAAAAACAATACACCAATCTTCCAAGACTTCTTCAAGAGTCTCACCTTTGGGAGTTTGTTACCCGTAGCAGGAATGAGTTCATTGATGATTTCATCCGAGCCTTCTACTCAACTCTCACCCGAGAAGGAGATGTCCTATCTGCACAAATAAATGGGAAGATTATTCAGCTCACCTTGGAGCAGTTCGGGACCATTGCCAACTTGCCATTCCAAGGTTATGACATCTCTAGCTATGGGGGTGATCACTTTCTCACTAACTATGAGATCCACCTTCTTGCTGAGCTTGGCTTCACAGAGGTGAAGAGAAACCATTCCGGTCGACCCACAATTCACTCAATTAATCCGGAGTACAGGGTTCTTCTTTATCTTGCCACTCGGGTGATCAAACCAAGTGCCGGAGGCCACACAACTCTGACCACTGAAGATGAGAAAGTTCTTCATGCCATCCTTCACGGTGCACCAATTAACTGGGCACGATTCGTCCTCATGCACATGACAGAACATGCGACCAATGATCATCCTCTGCCCTATGCTTTCTTGGTTACCAATATTTTGATGAGTACAGGTAGCAATCCGCTGGTTGGAACTCTCACCACAGCAGTCAAGACTTGGGCAATTTCAGATGCAACCTTCCGTGCTGGTCACGCAGCTGAGGGTGCTCACTGGCCTGCCTAAGCAGCTGAACAACAAACAGAAGAACAACCAATAGGCGCACTTCTCCCACTTCCAGCTCCTGTCCACGCTCCCCCTGTTACGCTTGAATCTATTGCGGCTTCCCTCCATGCTTTACAACTTAGTGTCAATACCATGGGATACACTATCAAAGGCATAGAACGATCCATTGATCGCATCGACACAGAAGTGCAAAGACAAGGGCACGATCTTCGCTCATACTTTGCTCATGTCCACTTCGCTCCTCCGCCATATCACTTCTCCACTGTACTTCAAGACTTGAATGTTGAAGAAGAAGACGATAATGATGATGAGGACTACACGCCAATGGAAGAGGATGATGAAGAAGAAGATGATGGTGATGAGGAAGCCACTGAAGACAATGATGATAACGATGATCAGAGCCCATCCTTCTAAACTCTTATTTCTTGCTATGTTTCCTTTATTTCACTTCACTAAAATGTTTCTTATTGCTAATTTCTTTTTGCTAATGACAAAAGGGGGAAGATAGGAAGAAGTATATGCACCACGATAGGGGGAATCATAGTTTGTAAAACATAGGGGGAATCATCTTTATGTTATAAACATTAGCATATACTTCTAGGTGTTTGTCATTATCAAAAAGGGGGAAATTGTTAGAACCTATGTCTTCATGGTTCATTCATTACAGGTTTTGATAAATGACAAACCAAGATCATGACAAAGGTGAAGCAAAAAGAAATCAAGCAAACAAGTACTCAACCAAAGTGATCAAGAATTCAAGTGAAGATATGATCAAGAGTTAAAGTGCAAAGAGAGCAAGAGAAGTTAGGACCCTTTTGTACAAGGTAAAACACTCAATCTCTCTTAGGCATTGGCTCAAAATAAAACAAGTTTTACTCATGCATTTCAATAGCATCATTTCAATGATCAAATATGTTTTTAAGCAATGAACATCGATGTTGGAATCCCAAACATCGATGTTCACATGACCGTTGCAATAAAAAACTGCCCTGCCCCAGCATAACATCGATGTCCTTATTTCAAACATCGATGTTCTTCTTTTGAGGTCTCAAATTTGTTTTGTCGAGCCAAAATAACATCGATGTTATGATTTAAACATCGATGTTCCTACCTTTGAACAATTTTTCAAAAACGGCAGTAGGCAAATAACATCGATGTTGGCATCCCAAACATCGATGTTCTTGGTTTCAACCATTTTTCCAAATGTTGGCAGAAGGCTAAGAACATCGATGTTGGCTTCCCAAACATCGATGTTCTCATGACCGTTGCATTTGAAAACACTTTTGTATAAGCAAAACATCGATGTTCTATTCCATAACATCGATGTTATTCAAATGCTCAGCTTCAATCATTTTTCACAGAATCAAAATAACATCGATGTTGGGATGGAGAACATCGATGTTTTAGTTACCGTTAGCCCAAAATTCAAATTTAATGGGCAAAACATCGATGTTCTACTTTTAAACATTGAAGTGTTGAGTAGAAGGCTCGGGTAAAGTCGGCACTATATTGATAGATTTTTTTGGTGACAAATTCCCACAAACCGGTTGCACGTAGGTGCCCTTCAAGTCGAGTATAGTTCTTCTCCTTTGGGTAAGTGATCGGAAGATCCCGGGGAGTGCAAATAGGATGATTTTGGAAGTAAGATTGAAAGTGAGTGAGTTGAGCTCGGGAAGAAAACCAAACAGCAGATTTGTCGTCCAAAGGAAATTGAGGAGATGAGGTAGAGGGACCTCCTCTTTTGGTTGGTTATCTCATAGGTGTTTTGCCATGTGATGAGGTCATGCCCATGTTTGAAGAGATGAGGGGAAAAAGAGGAGTTAGAAGCAAGATGAATTAGAGAAGAGAGTGTGAGGAAGGTGTAAAAGAAAGGAGGAGGCATGCAAGAGAATATAGAGGAACAAAAAAAAAAAAACTGTTGGAGTGGAACATCAATGGGTAATGGCTAGTTGCCCTCCAACGGCTAGTTGGGTTTAAAAGAAACAGTCAAAAATGACCTCCAACGGCTATTTTTTTGAAATATCGCAGCTGGACATCGATGTTCACAGTCGTGACATCGATGTTATTTGCTCTCGGGTCCAAACCGTGAAAGGATGTTGTGTGTTCTCGGGTCGATGCTTGGAAGAACTGAAAAGAATGAACATCGATGTGGTGATGTGGAACATCGATGTTGTGGTGGCTGGTTGGTTTAAAAAGCAAAGGACGGAAGAAAGGTTCCAACGGCTATATTTTTGAAAACTAGCAGTTGAACATCGACGTGCAAACAAGAAACATCGATGTTATGAAGCCTTGGTTCAGTGTTTTTGAAAGGAAAATAGAGAGAAACATATATGGGAGTAGAAATACTTACTGAACATCGATGTTTCGATACAAAACATCGATGTTTTATGGATTCTGTCATTGTTTACACATGTTGGGACTAATTTTTGAAGATCTGGTTCCCCCTGTCTTTTAGCCTTGATGAGGAGTTCCTACAAAACAAACTTAGAAGACAATCCGACGCTCAAAGAGATCATAATAGAATTCATTCATTGTATTGAACAAGAGAAAAATATATGGGATTCTTGTACTTCCAAATAGGAGTAACTTCGTTGTATATGCACAGTTGTTGAGATATTTGTCCCATCAATTGGACTTTGTGTATCTCTGTTGGACAGAATCCGTTCTTGGAGCCAAACAACAAATCCCGAGAGGAATCAATAATTCAATTAAAACCACGATTGTCAAAAAAGGAAATCTTTGATAATCGGAAAAATTTGTAGGGTTGCAGACATTGATTGAGTAATAATTTAACTAATTGGCAAGTTTTTCAAAAAGAAGATTCTTGAAAATTGAAGCAGTTTGGAGGGGTCTTCTCCTGAACATTTTTCAAAGATAGGTAGGGGTCACCTCCTGAACAATCTCTGGACACTTCAGAAATTGGTAGCGGTCACCTTCTGAGAGAAGAAGCAACGCAGTTGTGTTTCTATAAATAGGCATACGATAGAACTCATTAGACATAGAAAATTATAAGCCAATTTCAGAAAGAGAGTTAGCGAAAAAATCAAAAGCAAGAATGCCTTCCCCTTCCACTGTCTTTTTTGTTGAGGGAGCATCCCTAGGTAGGAGAAATCGTTTAGCATATAGCCTGATGAATGAGCAACCAGAGCCACTTCCAAATGAGCTTGCGAGGATCCCTCGTTTGGTCTGCATTGACGAGCTCTACTCTTCCAGATTTTTTGTCACACCCATGGAAGAGACAGTCTTCCTGGAACATCAAAACACCTTGCGGACTTCTTTTTATGGTTCGGCTAACTCCACAATGTTTTTTATCTCTGACTGATTTCAGAATTTGCAGCTGAGGTCTTCTTGCCAGACTCTGAATGAGGGCAGCTACTATCAAATTTCAATGACTTCTCAGAGTGCTTCAGTCCCTGTCTTACCACCGACTTGGCCAAAGGTTCGCCTGCTATTGTGGAATTGCAGGGGAATCTCTAGGCGCTCTCAAGATTTTACAAGAACCTTGAGAGACCTGAAGGACCAGTACAAGCCGAACATGGTTCTGCTCACCGAGACATTATGGCAACCAGGCGAAAACCACGGGGTCATCCCTCTCCGTTTTCCATCAGTGAACCGGTTTGAAATCCCTGGCCAGAATAACTCGGGTGGAATGTGGTTTGTATGGAATGATAGTATTAGGGTTAATACTGTCAATGACCCTAATAGCTTCTCTGTAACTGTTGTACCAAATCGTTAAGAGCTAGATAGATTATAATAGGTATGTATGTTTTAAAACATATGTGTGATTGTAATGTAATATAAATAATGTAAGCATGTGTGTGTTTGTAAGTGTGATTGTAAAATATGAAATCAATAAACTCTTATGTTTTTTGTGTCAACTTAGCATGTACCAATTTGAAAATTTTATTGGGTTTAGAGAACTTACCTGAACATCGATATTGTGATACTCAACATCGATGCTGTGACCATGTTGCCAAAATTCTGGATTCGCCTTTAGTTCTTCTTTGTTCCCCCTATCATTTTGCTTTATTGACTTTCCAAGTTGACAAGCTTTACATACTCCGTCTTTTCTAAATTGGCGTGTCCAAGCCTCCTATGTCATAAAATAGGTGTCTCCATTTTTGCACTTTCAAAGACGAGAACTTTGATTGATCACCCGTCATATGGCGTGAACATCCACTATCAAGTACCCAATCATCTTTGTCACCCTGTAAAATAAATAAGAATTGGGTACCCACTTAATCTAGGGTCCTTAAATGTTAGCTCTAGTACCTTTAGGTACCCAAACATATTTCACATGTTGATTCTTACTCTTTAACATACAAGTACGAATTCCATGACCATATTTTCCACAATGATAGCATGTGATAGAAGGAATATAGGAATGATTACGAGCTCTATTATGATAAGGTTGTTGCCTACTGCCATAGGTATTTAACTTAGCATGGTTATGAAATGATCCGGCCCTGTATGTTTGTGCTCTAGAATTGTAATCATGAGGTTTTGCATTGTGTGCAAATGATCTAGCATAGTGAGCATATGGTGTACCATCATTGGTTTGTGTTCTAGCATTATAAGCATATAATCTTCTACTATGTGTACTTGATTTAGTATAATGAGATCCTCCATTTCTAGCATTGTATACATGTGTTCTTGCACCATTAGCATTTGATCTAACATTGTGGGCATGTAGTCTTCTATCATTGGTATACAATTTAGCATAATGGAATCTACTACTACTTGCATATGGTCTTGTTTTTTGAGCATATGACCCTCTATGATGAGTATGTGATCTTGTGTTATGAACATGTGATCTAGTATGATGAGTAAAAGATGAAACACCATGTTCATGTGTCTTAGCATTTTGCACAATAGGTTTGACCTCATATGACACATTGGATGCGCCTAATCCTTCCTTTTGTGTTGGATTTCTTTGTTGTCCTAAAAGAAGATTAAGACTATCTCTACCCTTTGTAAATTTCTCTAAGGTTTTCTTTAAATCATCAACTTGAGACTTAAGAGACTCATTCTCTTTTCCCAATACAACACAAGCACATACATCAGAAGATATTTTCTCATTAAGTTCATTGTAAGACACATTAAGAGCATGCTTTTCTTCTTCAAGAGTCATAAGTTGCTTTTTATAAGTTTGATTCATTTTCAGGGACTTCTCAAGTTCTTCATGCAAATTAATGAACGCATCATGTAATTCTTCAAATGTAAAGTCATTAGAAGAATCATTTACCTCATCATCTTCAAGAGCCATGAAGCATATATGTGTATCTTCATCACTATCCGAGTCACTTGATGATGTGTCATCTTCATCCCCATGCCGCCATGATTTTCTTGCATGTTCTCTTTGAAGAATCAAGTTTTGCTTTCTTTTTGTATGGACATTCTGATTTAATATGACCGGGTTTGTTGCATTTATAGCAAACAATTGGGTTTTTCTTTGTATCTTCATATTTGGAGATGCTCTTCATATTTCTCCCTTTTTGCGATCTCTTCTTCTTGAGGAATTTCATGAACTTCCTTATGACTAGAGCCATATCATCATCCCTGTCACTTGTATCCTTTTCACAAGAATCTTGAATCTTCAAGGCAAGAACTTTCTTCTTTTCTTCCTTGCCTTCAAACTTCATTCCATAAGTAATTAAGGAGCCTATCAACTCATTGTAGGATAGGACATTAGGGTCTTTGGCCTCTTCAATTGCTGTGACTTTAGATTCCCACTCCCTACTCAAGGATCTCAACACTTTGGTGACCTTCTCTTTATCACTAATAACCTTACCAAGGCTTACAAGGTTATTACATAGAGTTGAAAATCTAGTACTTATGTCATAAATGGACTCATTAGGCTTCATTGTAAAAAGCTCATAATCTCTCATAAGCCTATTGGTCTTGGATTCCTTTACTTGGTTAGTTCCCTCATGAGTAGTACACAAGAGTGTCCGAATTTCATGAGCACTCTTGCAAATCCTAATTCTTTCAAACTCTTCTTTACTTAAGGCACATAATAGAGAATTTCTAGCTGTGGCATCTAGAGTACCTTTTTTCTTATCATTATCACTCCAATCACACAAAGGCTTAGGTGGCCTATTCCAACCACTTTCAACTATCTCCCAAATTTCTAAACCTTGACCTTCTAGGAACATTTGCATTCTAACTTTCCAATAGTCAAAGTTCATACCATCAAAGAAAGGAGCTTTGTGGATATTGTACCCCTCAAAAGCCATGATCTTTACTCAAGGAGATTAATCCTAAACAAAGAGACCTTGCTCCGCTACCAATGGTTAGCCCAAACAAGCTAAGAGGGGGGGGGGGGTGAATTAGAGATTAAGAACAAATCAAATGATTAAAGAAATAATAATTGCGGAATTAAAAGAGAGAGAGACAAACCGATTTTATACTGGTTCACACACACACAACCTGTGTGGCTAATCCAGTCCTTCAAGAGACTCTCTTGAAGATTTCACTATCCGCGTTAAGCTTCCCGGTGCTTAAAACCGTTTACAAACCTAGAGTTCGAATCACACGAACCTCTAATTTACTGCTTGAAGAAACCTCACTTCAAGTCTTTTCCCACAGAAAGAAAAACCTCTTCCTATGAATCTTCTACAAGGGAACAATCCTCCCTCAAGGTGTATGATTACAATTGAGTCACTCAAAACAAAAGCTCTCTTCAAGAGTAGGTATGAGTATACAAAATACGCTCTCTAAGGAAACTCTCAATTTTCAATAATATTGGCTCATAAAAATTGAATTGTATGTTTCACAATGGATGCTCAAAAATCTGGAGAGTTGATGTATGTAAAACAGAGACCTACATGCTCTATTTATAAGGTTAAAAACATGTATTACCGTTGGAAATCAATTCAAAACATCTTTAAACAAAGTAACATGGAAAGGTGAAAAGTATGTCTACTCATGACTGCTGAACATCGATGTTGGAAACATGAACATCGATGTTTTGGCCTTTGAATATGCATTGTTGTTCCAACGGTCATAAGGACATCGATGTTGGGAAAGTGTACATCGATGTCCTGGCCAATTATTGGGCTAACGGTCACTAACGATCACTAGAACATCGATGTTGCCAAAGTGAACATCGATGTTGTTATTTCAATGCCCATGACCCGAGACAAAATAACATCGATGTTCATGGTTGGACATCGATGTTGTTATTTCGATACTCATGACCCAAGACAAAGTAACATCGATGTTCATGGTTGGACATCGATGTTTTGGACACTCCCAAGACAATCTTGAAACCGGATTCAAATGGACATCAATGTTATGGTTTTGAACATCGATGTTATAAACTACTGCTACTTTGAAACATTAGTTTCAAAGTAGGAACATCGATGTTCAAATCTTGGACATCGATGTTCAGAGCTTAGAAAACTTCTTTATGATTGAAAACAAGGAAATATGATGTATGAGTAAAAATGATTTTGTTTGAGCCAATAATTTAGAGAAATTGAAAGTTTAACCTTGTACAAAATTGTGTTCCTAACTTTTTTTGCTCTTCTTGCTTGACCTTGTTACTTCAATTCTTTTATTCTTGATAACATAAAATCTTTGCCCTTGATTAATTTCTTTTTGCTTCATAACAATGATCAAAGACAAGGTTAATTTGTCATTATCAAAACCTGAATAAGATAAAGAGATATTAGCAAAACATTATATTCAACAATTTCCCCCTTTTTGATAATGACAAACAAGTAGAAGTATGTGCCCATTAATTCCCCCTATGTTTTAGCCATGATGTGCTTTTTAATTTTAATTAGGTGCACATACTTGTTAATATTTCCCCCTTTTGGCATTAGCAAAAAGAAATAGAAAATACAAATGATGAACATGAAAGAAATGCAAATTGAAGAACATGAAAGAGAACATAGGATAAAAGTTGAGAAATTTGGGTGTTAGTTTCCATCATTAGCAGCATTATCTCCTTCTTCATCGTCATCATCATTGTTAGCAGCATCTTCATCTTCACCTTCCACATCCATGGGATCCCCTTCCACATGTGTATGATAGGGTGGAGGTTGGTATTGCACCCGATCAAAATAGGATTGGAGAGCATGTCCTTGACGTTGAACTTCGGTGTCAATACGATCCATTGTGTGTCCCATGGTGTCGATGCTAAGTTGTAGAGCGTGAAGGGAAGCCTCAATTGTTTCAAGCGTGACCGCGGGAGCTTGGCATTGTGAAGCGGCTGCTGAACTTTCAGCTTGAGTGATTTGTGGTGCTTGCTCGGTTTTACCGGGTCGGAATGTATCGTAACTAATCACCCAAAATTTGCTATGAGAAACCTGAGGGCCTTTCCGAGCGTCAATACCTGCATTCAATAAAATATCCAACAACAAGAAGGGATATGGTAGGGGATGATTGATGGACTGAGGAGGATAGTCCGTCATGTGCATAAGCACAAAACATGCCCAATTAATTGAAGCATGATGGATAATGGCATGGAGTACCTTCATATCCTCAATGGACATGACGGTGTGATTTCCGGGTCTTGGCTTGATTACCCAGGTGATGAGATAAAACAGAAAACGGTACTCCGGGTGGATGGAATGAATGGTTGGCCTTTTGGAATGGGTATGACGGACATCTTTATGATTGAAAACAAGGCAATATGATGTATGAGTAAAAATGATTTTGTTTGAGCCAATAATTTAGAGAAATTGAAAGTTTAACCTTGTACAAAATTGTGTTCCTAACTTTTCTTGCTCTTCTTGCTTGACCTTGTTACTTCAATTCTTGTATTCTCGATCACATGAAATCTTTGCCCTTGATTAATTTCTTTTTGCTTCATAACAATGATCAAAGACAAGTTTAATTTGTCATTATCAAAACCTGAATAAGATAAAGAGATATTAGCAAAGCATTATATTCAACAAATTAAACTAACCATAATTTTCTAAAAGTAAATATATATTTTTTTCGCAGAATTAAATACCAGAAAATAAATAAATAAATATTTTTTTAAATTAATTGGACTGGGCCATGAATAGTGCGGCCCAGACCAAGGCAGCAGCCCAGCACAGGCCCACGCCCAGCCTGGCCCAACACCACACAGCCCAACCCAAACAACCCAGCCCAAACTCCACAGAACCAAGGCGCGACCCGATAGAGGAAACGGGTCGAACGCGGGTCTTACCTCGGGTTGCAGCAACGGCGGCGACAACGAGAGCGCGAGGAAGGGAAGTGAATGAGGCAGGGCGTGCGGCGGATGCAGGCGACGCGAAGGAGGCCGGAAAACTAGGCACGGCGACGCTGGAGCAGATGCAGGCGCGGAGGAAGACGGATCCGCGGGTCTGCTCCTCGGGTCAACGGCTCTAGCGGGTGCGTCCGGCGGCGGAATCGAGAGGGGGAGGCGGCAACAGGTCGGCGACGTCACGGCGAGCGTGCTGGTGGCGACGCTGCGACGAGAGATGGCGCCGATTGCTTCCAGGTGAACAATGACGAGGGGAGTACCGGGGTGACACACTGTTCACTCCGTTATTTTCCTTTTTTTCTGTATTTCTTTTCTTTATTTCTATTTTCTGTATTTTTCCTCTTTTTTTCTTTTCCATTTTTCTTCTTTTTTTTTTCTTCTATTTCCGATTTCTTCTTCTTTTTTTTTCCTCTCCTATTTTTCTTCTTTTTCTCTCGGTTTTTTTTTCCTTTTTTTTCTTTTTCTTCTCTTTTTTTTTCTCTCTTTTTTTTTTCTTTCTCTCTTTTTCTTTTTCTTCTCCTTTCTTCCTCTCCTCTTCCTTTCTTCTCATGGTTTCTTCTTCTTTTATAAACGATGAAATGCTGTGCGGCATGTGAACTTCAATAATGCAGCTTGTCTGCATTATGAAGCGAGTCCGGTCCGGACCAGAAAATAACTGATACCCCTTAGTTATTTTCCGGTGGGATTTTTCTGAGAAATCAAAATGAAACGCCCCGACCCATATTTACCGTACACAGTAAACACGTGCTGAAACTGTGACGACCCAACCAAACCAAGCCCAGCATACAGTGTATACAACAGAAACTCGGGCTCAACAGCCCAAAATAAAAAACAATGATAACATCATATCCGGCCCAATGGCCCAACAACAGTAAAAATAATGCACAGCGGAAGACTTAATAACTCACAAGACACTGTATGCGACACTGATGCAAACTATGGATCCGAGCCCTATCCAAGGGATAACGCCGCAGCCTGTCTGGTATGCATCAAACCTGTACCACAAATAACTCATCCTATGGGATGAAAGCCCGCAGGTGAGGGGTGAGTCCGAAGTGCTCACCGACGAAGGATAGACAATCAATATGCAACACTATAATTACTCAAGGTCAAAACATGCATAACAACCAAACCAAAAGACAAGACCCAAAACCAGTCTAAGACCAAAAAGACTCAAATAAAATTCAATTTCCAATTTTATCTTTCCGGGCCCCGTCACGGACAAGCTAGAGGTCAGACCTGGTTATCAACATATTCCGGGTGCCAGACCAAATCAAGAGAACCCAGGGATTGACATCCCAAAAATACGAACCCAGGGATAGACATCCCAAAAATAATCACGGGATAGACATCCCAAGCATAGACATGCTTATCACAAGTAACCCAGGTCACGGCCACCACGAAACAGTCTTAAACCATCGAGTCGTACCACTACTTATCACGTGACAATTATATTATGATCAAAACCAAGTCACAGGGATCAACATCCCTAACCAAAATACCGGGATAGACATCCCTATCCAAAACCAAGGATCGACATCCTTATCACATTTTATTATTTATTTCATTATTCCTATTACCAAAAGACACAGCAATCGACATCCAAAAACAACCAGGACACTGAGATAAACATCCCGAACCAAACCACAGAAAATGCAACATCCAACAATGCAATAATCATCAAACACAATAACCGAGTAATACAGGCACATGTTGAAGGAAATCCATCCTCACCTTGGCCGATTACTCAACTCCGGAGACAATGACCGGTCCCAAGCCGGCTCCTCGGGAAACTGCCCGATATCCGAACCTATACAACAAAACAATATATACACAAATGCACATAATCGGTATACCATGATGCCAAAACTGCGAAATAACCCATCCCGGTTCATATCCTTTATTATCATCTTTTACCGAAAATATTATACCGTACGTATATCCGAATATAATTTCGGTACCATACTTTAATTAAAATTCTCTTTCCAAAATATTTTCATAAAATAATTACTTTTTCCAAAATAATAATTACCATATTTTCCCAGAAAAATAATAACGTATTTATAATTTCCAGAAAATATATATATAGTATTTTTCTTTTTCTATATATAATAATATTTTCCAGCACAATATATAATTACCTTTAATTTTCAAGGTACATATATATATATATTCCACAACCATAATTTTCCAGGGAATAATAATATATATATATAAAATTTCCAAGAATTATTTCCGTGATATTTATATATTTTTTCCAAATAATAATAGTTTCCAAAACATAACTTAATTATTTTTCATGGTATATATATTTATATTTTTTTCTCATAATACCGGAATTAAACTAACCATAATTTTCTAAAAGTAAATATATATTTTTTTCCAAGAATTAAATACCAGAAAATAAATAAATAAATAAATATATTGTTTTTTTAATTAAACGGACTGGGCCATGAATAGTGCGGCCCAAACCAAGGCAGCAGCCCAGCACAGGCCCACGCCCAGCCTGGCTCAACACCACACAGCCCAACCCAAACAACCCAGCCCAAACTCCATAGAACCAAGGCGCGACCCGATAGAGGAAACGGGTCGAACGCGGGTCTCACCTCGGGTTGCAGCAACGGCGGCGACGGCGAGAGCGCGAGGAAGGGAAGTGAACGAGGCAGGGCGTGCAGCGGTTTCAGGCGACGCGAAGGAGGCCGGAAAACTGGGCGCGGCGGCGCTGGAGCAGATTGTTAGAACCTATGTCTTCATGGTTCATTCATTACAGGTTTTGATAATTGACAAACCAATTCAAGATCATGACAAAGAAGAAGCAAAAAGAAATGAAGTCAAACCAATCCTCAAGCACAAGAAACCATTCAAGAGCAAAGGATCAAAATGAATGAGCACAAGAATTGAAGAGCCAAGAAAGAAGAGATAGATTCATAAATTGTACAAGGTATAACTCAACTCTTCTAGGACATTGGCTCAAAATAAGAAGAATTTTGCTCATGCATAACATAACATACTTCCAAGCATAAAAATGTTTTTCGAGCCATGAACATCGATGTTGTGGATTTAAACATCGATGTTCCTACCTTTGCACAATTCTTCAAAACAGGCAGAAGGCTCAGAACATCGATGTTGGAATCCCAAACATCGATGTTCTAGTGACCGTTGCTTTTAAAACTAGTCACAACATCGATGTTCCCATTTGTAACATCGATGTTCCATAATGGTCAGTTTTAATTTGTTTTTGCCGAGCCAAAATAACATCGATGTTGTTTTCTAAACATCGATGTTCCTGCCTTCAAAGAATTTTTCAAAAAACGGCAGTAGGCAAATAACATCGATGTTGGCATCCCGAACATGGATGTTCTCATGACCGTTGCATTTGAAAACACTTTTGCATAAGCAAAACATCGATGTTCTATTATATAACATCGATGTTCTTCAAATGCTCAGCTTCAATCATTTTTCACAGAAGCAAAATAACATCGATGTTGGAATGAAAACATCGATGTTCTTCATAGATCAGTTTTCATCTCATTTTCACAGAATCAAAATAACATCGATGTTGGGATGGAGAACATCGATGTTTTAGTTACCGTTAGCCCAAAATTCAAATTTAATGGGCAAAACATCGATGTTCTACCTTTAAACATCGATGTTTTGGCCGTTGAGCAGACAACTTTTTAGCACCCACTATGTTTTGTTTAAGATTGTTTTTGGGTGGATTTAAAACGGCTCTATAACTTTTCAGAGCTATAAATTGAGCATTTTTAGCTCTGTTTCAAAATGAATCAACTCTCAACATTCAAGCATTCATTCCATACATTCATCAAAATTTTTATTGAGCCAATATCCTTTTGAGGATTTGAGAGTTGCCTTTTAGAGCTTTACTTGTATACTCATATCTGCTCTTTGAGAGAGTTCTTTGTTTGAGTGATTGAATTGTATATTCATACACCTTAAGGGAGGTTAGTTCCCTTGTTGAGATTCATAGGAAGAGGGTATATCTTCTTATGTGAGAAGTCTTGAAGTGAGGTATCTTCAAGCAAGAGTGTTGAGGTTCATGTGACTTGAACTCTCAGGTTTAGGATTCTTGTGACTAGAATTCCTAGGTTGTAACGGTTTGTTAAGCACCCGTAAGCTTAACACTAGATAGTGAAATCTTCAAGTGAGACTTGAAGGGCTGGATTAGCCACACTAGTAGAGTGTGTGTGAACCAGGATAAATTGGTTGTGTCCTTCAATCTTTCAATTCCGCATTTGATTCCTGCCTATTTCGTTTTTAATTCGATTATCGCTATTCACCCCCCCTCTAGCGAAGGGCTATTGTTCTAACACAGATGCAGGCGCGGAGGAAGACGGATCCGCGGGTCTGCTCCTCGGGTCAACGGCTCTAGCGGGTGCGTCCGGCGGCGGAATCGAGAGGGGGAGGCGGCAACAGGTCGGCGACATCACGGCGAGCATGCTGGTGGCGGCGGTGTGACGAGAGATGGCGCCATTCGCTTCCAGGTGAACAGTGATGAGGGGAGTACCGGGGTGACGCACTGTTCACTCCGTTATTTTCCTTTTTTTCTGTATTTCTTTTATTTATTTCTATTTTCTGTATTTTTCCTCTTTTTTTCTTTTCCATTTTTCTTCTTTTTTTTTCTTCTATTTCCGATTTCTTCTTCTTTTTTTTTCTCTCTCTTGTTTTTCTTCTTTTTCTCTCGGTTTTTTTTTCCCTTTTTTTCCTTTTTCTTCTTTTTTTTCTCTCTTTTTTTTTCCTCTCCTTTCTTCCTCTCCTCTTCCTTTCTTCTCGTGGTTTCTTCTTCTTTTATAAACGATGAAACACTGTGCGGCGTGTGAACTTCAATAATGCAGCTTGTCTGCATTATGAAGCGAGTCCGGTCCGGACCAGAAAATAACTGATACCCCCTTAGTTATTTTCCGGTGTGATTTTTCTGAGAATTCCGGGACCCGAAAAATACCAACTTAGGTCCGAAAAATCCACGGAAAAATCACGAGCGCGGGAAAACCCTCGGTTACGAAAAACGATACCCGATTTACCTTGAATTAATTACCCAAGATTAATTCTTTCGGTAAATCACTGTAGAAAGACTTTTACAGTCGGGTAAAAAACCAAAATTTTTACCCGGGCTGTTACATTAAGAATCTATAGCCAGAGGTGGGGATCTATGTGACACTTGGGGTCGACGAGGGCAGGAAGTGAACACTGGTATCGGGCTGAGTATGGACAATGATCGGCTTCTAGCAGACTTATAAACAAAGTGACATATGAATGAACCGAATCCACACTAGAAAAAAAGAGATCCTGAGACTGTATAGGGATGTATGTATATAGTTGGACAATTTCGTAATTATACATGTATAGGGACAATATAATTAAAAATAGTACATAGTTGGACAATTTTGTAATTATACATGTATGGGGACAATATAATTAAGAATAGTTCAAATAAAGTAATTTCAAAGTTGTAAATATATGGAATTGTATAGTGGAGAATAACTTAAATTCTTGATGGGTACTAACTATATCAATAAGGTGTACCTACCTTTTCGGTGCTCATTCCACAAAAACTCTAAAGTTAAACATGATTGACTTTAACTCTGCGATGGGTGACCACTTGAAAAGTTTTATTTGGAAACATACCAGTGAGGACAAAACATGCTGAAAAGGTCCCGTGTTAGTTCATAACAACAATCGTCACAATCCATATAAATGAGATTTTAAGTAGATATCATGGAGTAATGAATATTCAAGAGACAATTAAAACATCCAAAGCTTGGTAAAATATGAACACGTCCATACTTTAACTTGGAAAAAACAAAATACAATGAAAGGAGCAATTGTAAATAACTAGTTATAGAAAGGCTAAGGTTAAAACCATAGCTTTCCAATACTCGGTAGTAGTAAATTTACCTCTTATAAGTTAAGCTTGAGCTTGAACCAGCCTTTATCAAGTTGAACTTTAAACTGACCTCTACTTATTATGACTTTTTTGTAATCCTATCATTAGCCCTTGATCTTCCAAAGCGGTGTTGGCTGCTTTGCCGTTTTGCAAACCTATTCTCAAGTTTGTACTTGGATAGGACATGATCTCTATAATTAGTGCTTGATCTTCCAAAAAATCTCAGCACTGGCTCCTTCTCAACCTTATCCTTAAGATTGCAGTTGGATAGGCCATCATCTCGATAATTAGCAATTGTTCTTCCAAGACGTCTCGATATGGGCTCTTGTGTAACCTTATCCTTAAGTTTCAACTTGGCTAGGGCATCCTCTCGATAATTATCGCTTGATCTTCTAGGACATCTCGATATTGGCTCCTTTGCAACCCTATCCTCAAGTTTGGACTTGGATAGGGCATTGTCTACATAATTAGCGCTTGACCTTCGAAGACAACTCGGTCCTGACTCCTTTGCATCTGTACCCTCAAGTTTGCGCTTGGATAGGCCATCGTCTTGATAATTAGCACTTGATCTTCCAGCACATCCCGGCATTGGCTCCTTTGCAACCCTATCCTCAAGTTTCAACTTGGCTCGAGCATCCTCTCGATAGTTATCGCTTGATCTTCTAGGACATCTCGATATTGGCTCCTTTGCAACCCTATCCTCAAGTTTGGACTTGGATAGGGCATTGTCTCCATAATTAGCGCTTGATCTTCGAAGACAACTCGGTCCTAACTCCTTTGCATCTGTACCCTCAAGTTTGCGCTTGAATAGGCCATCGCCTAGATAATTAGCACTTGATCTTCCAGCACATCTCGGCATTGGCTCCTTTGCAACCCTATCCTCAAGTCTCAACTTGGCTAGGGCTTCCTCTCGATAATTATCGCTTGATCTTCTAGGACATCTCGATATTGGCTCCTTTGCAACCCTATCCTCAAGTTTGGACTTGGATAGGGCATTGTCTCCATAATTAGCGCTTGATCTTCGAAGACAACTCGATCCTGACTCCTTTGCATCTGTACCCTCAAGTTTGCGCTTGGATAGGCCATCGTCACGATAATTAGCGCTTGATCTTCCAAGAATTATTGTTTCATCTGCAATCCTTTCCGACTCATTTGCATCCTCATCTTTGGATTTGCACCTGGATGGCACAAAATCTCGACAGTTAGCAGCTTTTGATCTTCCAAGAAATCCCAGTGCTGGCTCATTTATTGCCTTATCCTCCAATTTGCACTTGGGTAGCTCAGAACCCCGATAGTTAGCTCTCGATACTGGCTCGTCAGCATCTATGTCCTCAAGTTTACGCTTGGGTAACTCAGAATCGCAATGGTTAGCTCTCGTTCTTCCAAGACATCTCGATACACTATTCCATTGAGGAGATTGTAGCTTTCCATGAACATCTCGTTTCCTTGTCGAAATTCGTTTCAACACGAACTTGAAGACAAGCTTACCAGAACTACTTCTTTCTTGGCTACAATCAACAACCAAGTATAAGCCATCATAAACAAGCATTGAACTCCAACTTCTCTTCCGAATTACTCTTACGGGTGTTCGCTCTTCCATACTATTCATCAATGCAAGGTTTCCTCTGGTAAGTGTTTGATCTCTAGATGGTTGCTTTGCTTTGAACAATGAATTAGAACCTTGACCTATGTAAGTCAAACTATCCACAGACCCCAAGTCATTTTCATAGCGGTTGGTGGCAACAATGCTTGTGGCCAAGAGAATCCCATCCTTCTTCATGTAATCTATCCCGTTCCAAAATTGTTGGTGAAGTCCGATTACTTTCACTTCAGCTCGAAATTTAAACTCATCCCCAGTCTCAACTCCAGGAATAGGTCCCAACCTCTTGCTTGTGTTCAACCATTTTCGTTCTCTTTTAAGAGTCTTGGCTGCCTTCATATCAGCTTTATGTCTATGCATCTTTGACTTCGCCTTATTTTCCTTCTTAAACTTGGTATGCAACTTCTGAAATGATTCTAAAACCTTCTTCACTCTTTCTCGATCAGCACTTACTTCTTTACTCTCAGTAAACTCCTCAACGCAGTCCCTATTGACATGATCGACTGGTTTAACATGATATTCTCCAAAAGCAGCTCCCATCGGTTCAAGTAAACTCGAATCCGATTTGCCATTGTCCTTAGAAACCTTAAAACGATCCTTATTCCCACCAAGAGCAGGAAGATCAGGACATGTCTTCAAGATAGGCTCACTATCAGTATTTCTCATGGAAGGACTTCCCTTGTTGGGGATAGAAATTTTTGTTGTAATCTTGGAAGGTAGGAACAGCCTGACAGGAATTTTGGTGCCACCTCTAGTTTTGCGGACGCCTTTGGGGGAAGGATATTTTGGCCTCACAGGAGCTCTCATATCATTTCCACAATTGCGCAAGAATGAATACCCTTTCAAATACTTTGGAGAAGCATACTTTTTGACAATGGATGGCCTAGGAGGAACTTTGCCATCATCTCCACGCCCGTTTTGGTTGACCATTTGTGAAAGAATAAAATTAAACATATCCCCTCGAAAAGTTGCGGAAAAGTTTGATGTAGTAACCATTGCGGCTGAGCGCTCGCGGAGATATATAACTTCACTGAAGAAATAATGAAATTAATTAGAAAACGACCATAATGGGAAAATTTTATTTTAATAAAATAATGTAAGAAAAATAAAATCAAATATTAAGATTTAAGAGTTTTTAAGATGCGTAATTAGATGAAGAAACAAATTAGTATTTTTTTCAATTAAGAATCATGCAGAAAGTTAATGGATTAAGTGGATTATTGGTCCCTCTACTGACCTCCAATTTGAAATGTCAGCACTGTATTAAAATTTGATGGATTTTGGTCCTCGTACTACCCTAAATCTATAGATTTTGGTACTTCTGGCCACCGGCCGACCATCGGGGACACATGTCAGTATATTATTCGCCCACGTCGAGGACACTTGTCCGCAAATAATATGACTTCAATGTGAATTTGGTATGAGGAGATCATATCGGTGGGACTCACTTTTCGACATGGGCAAATAATATGTTGACATGTGTCGTCGATGGTCGGCTGGTGGCCGGAAATACCATTTTAGGATAGTACGAGGACTAAAATCCATCAAAATTTAATACAGTGCTGACATTTCAAATAGGAGGCCAATACGGGGACCAAAAATCCACTTATTCCGAAAGTTAATTGATTTGTGATGTGTGTTCACTAGAGTTACCTAGTTGAGTTTATCTTTGTTATTTAAAAAAATAATAATAAAATTCATAGGATTTATTAGACTAAAAAAATTATAAAGGTAAAAAAAGATTAAGAGAAAAGTTTTAAGAAGGTTTAAATAAACAAAAATAAAAATTGGTTTGTTTTTCTCTAGAAGAACAATATGTCTTTTGATTTGGCATATATTTTTTTAATAGTTACCTGATTGAAGAGTATTTGGAAGTTTTAGGAAAATTTTGTTATGGGGACTCCCTGGATTTGATTAGTTATGAACCCAAGTTTTAGGGTAACAAAATATCTTTGAAGGTTTACTCTTTCTATTTTAGGATTTATTTATTTCTCTAATTTACCTTAAAGGTTCCCTCTTCTCCTCCTAGGATTTATATTGTTTTCTTAATTTATCATGTATTATTTTGAAAATAAATTTGCACATTCAATATATATACTTAAATGATTTAATTATTCTTAGTATAATAAAAGTTAAGATCACAACCAATCAAACTTGGAAGTCCTCACCATAAAATTTCTCGGAAGTTTTAAATTTTCAAAATTTTTAAACTTTGTGTTTAAGACACTTAATCCAACTTTTTTATTTTTGAAAAATAATCACTGAATTCATGAAAAACACAATCACAAGTCCTATAACTTATGTCCTTTTCTCAATTAAGTCTTATTAACTCTAAAAATTCTCAATCAAGTCTATTTCATCAATTAGTCATACCTATCAAGCCATTGCATTAAATTTGGATGTTAAACTAAGAATTTTTGGTCCCTTAAGTGTTCTCAATTACTTACTATAATCCCATTGTAATTTTAATTTATTATGTCATTAGATCTTAAAAAATTTAAATCATAAATTTTAATTTCTAAAATTTTACACCCTAATCTCTAAATTCTAATCCTAAAACCTAAAATTCTAAGCCACAAACCCTAAAATAATACACCCTAAATCTTGAATTATAAAATTCTAAATCATAAAATTTAAATCTTAAATCTTAAATATTAATTAAATTTTTAAAAAGTAAATCCTAAAATTATGGTCTTAAATAGTAAATTATAAATCCTAGTATGTTAACCTCTAAATCCAAGACCTCAATCTTAAAAAAAATAAATAAAGTTTAAGAATATTTAGGAGGTGTAATTTGGTGAATAAAAAATTAGTATTTTTTTTCTTTTTAAGGAATCACATGACATTGATAGAAGCTGTCATTAGATGAACATAAAAGTTAGCTTTCTTTTTTGTTTAAAGAAATCATGTCTTTCGATTTGGGATTTGTGTGTCTAATAGTTAAGTTGTGTTTAGTAGTTTTAAAATTAACAAAAATTAGCAATAGAATTTTTTTAAGAGTTTCTAAAATAAAAAGTATTAAGATTTATAAGAATTTATAGAAGGTGTCACTACATGAAAAAAAAAAGTTATCTTTCTTTTTTCCTTAAAGAAATCATGTCTTTCGTTCTGGGATTTGTGTGTCTATAGTTAAATTTTTTTTAGTAGTTTTAAATTAACAAAAAAAACAATAGAAAAAAAATTAAGAGTTTTTTTTGTAGGTGTGATTAGATGGAGTTAAAAATTGGTCATAAAAAAATTTTTTCTATCTTGTGCCCTAAAGGGCCATGATAAACCACTAAAAAAAGAAATAAAATCTCATGATTAATAAGTATTATTTTCTTAATGTCTAAATAACCTTTTATTAACTTATATCTTACATTAATTACATTACACAAATCACCTTTATAAAAGGGTTGTTTCAGTCACTATTTCAGTCACTAGAAAAATAATACTCATTAATTGTGAGATTTTATTTACTTCCTTAGTGGCTTATCATGTGCTTCTAGGGCACAAGATAGAAAAAACCAAAAAAAATAGAGAATTTTAAAGTTTGAGAGTTTTTGAAAGGTACAATTAGAAGGAGAAGAAAATTTTTCGGATGATCATTAATGTTAATGAAAATTTTCCTACAATTTTGATAATTTAGATCTTCACCTACTAAAAAAAGGTTGTGTCTACTAGTACAAAATTAAGTTAAACTTTATTAAATAAAGAAGATAATGTAGATTTAAGCTACTTGAAGGACTCGATTTCAAACCCTAAACACAGGCATGAACTTTATATTAAACTTTATATATATTTTGAATTTAAACCCTAGGGATATACAAGAGTTTTATGATATGTTAAGAATTAGTCTTAGATCTAAGACACTCAAACGGTCGAAATCAAACGCTAGGGATAGACACGAGTTATGTATTTAAAAATAGATTTTAGGATCTAGATTGAATCTAAGTCTTAAAGATTGATAGTTTTGGTATTTTTCACTATATCACCCACCTATGGTGAATCTAGATTGTAGAGAGTTCTTTCCACTAGGCCACCCAGCTGAAGAGAGAGGTAATTAATGTTTGTGTTTTTTACTATTTCACCTACCTACAGTGAATAAGAACCATCTACGATGAATATAGACTAAAGATAGATAACTACAATACATAAGAATCATCCATGATGAATATAGATTCTAAACATAGATAATTACAATACCAGTTTGCGATATATGTATAGCATAACAAAATATTAATACCGCAATATATGTATAGCATAGTAATGCATGAATAAACATAATTAAAAAAACAACTGCTAAGCGTAGTATAAAAAAAAAAAAAGGAAGAAAACTAGTATACACCTACGTACCTGGTCTCTACTGCAGAGTGCAGATTCTGAATTATTTTGGATTTGTCGGCGTATAAAGGAGAGGCTCCTGCCTCTCTATTTATAAAGGGAGACGGTACTGGTGTCGGCGAGATTTCGCTTCCTATCAAAATAGGTTTCTTTCCCTTGGGAGACAAGAATAATGATTTCCGTAGTAAAATTAATAATTACTAATAAATTAGGAAAAGACTATTCGGATCCAAATTTGAAACCTAGACGATCTCGGATCATAAGACTCGCATTCTAGTCTACGCCAATTAATTAGGTGAACCCTCAATAAGGAATTCTCTTTTTGACTTTTTGAAGCACTAGTTGTTCATGTGGTATAATTATTATAT
Source organism: Turnera subulata (assembly GCA_028386065.3). Classification (NCBI taxonomy): domain Eukaryota; kingdom Viridiplantae; phylum Streptophyta; class Magnoliopsida; order Malpighiales; family Passifloraceae; genus Turnera; species Turnera subulata. The sequence goes on from JAKUCV010006081.1 coordinate 122,633, forward strand.
TTTTTCAAATAAAAAACAAGTCAAATATCATCTTTCGATTCACTGATCTCCCTTTTTTTTTTTTTAATATGAGAACGATATATATTATTAGCTTATAGAGGCAGCAGGTCATCAAACTGATGATTACCAGCCTAAGGTTGCAGAGCATAAACACGCAAACACAAAACAAGCAGTGTCCATTCCAATAAGACTTCTAAACCAGTCCTACTGGGCAGACAACCCCGTGCCACTCTTTTACACTATTTGTAAGCAGGTTACACGGTTGGACAAGTTAAAGCTCTTATCTTACTCTTTTGTTCTTGTATTAAACCTACCTTTGATGTCAAAGTATTGGCTTTGGGTTGAATTCATTAATTTTGGTTTATCTGTCTCCGGGTATTTTGGATATAGCATTTTGGATGGTTGTGAATACAAGTCTTCTTCTGATGGGTTAGTAGTTTGATTTGGTATCTGTTACGGATTGAACCGTAATCGAACAAGAAAACCAAAAGAATCAAAGAACAAAAGGAAAGGAAAAGATCTTGGGCTCGACGAGAGCCTCAAGTCCCAGACTGTATTTCTGTTTTTTAGAATGAATCTTTACAATTCTGGTCAAAGGAATATAACCTGTGAAACAAACAGGAGTTGAACCAAGAGTGACTAGTCACACATACCAGTGACATGTCTTTCACTTACAAAACTCATTACTCATGATACGACACCGTATCATTACTCCCCTCTTAAAGAAAAACGTACACACAACTAAGAACAAGCAATATTTCCCAGTAACAACCCAAACACCTGTGACAATACTAGACAAAAGAGCAAGTGATCAGTTAGGATTAAAATTTGGGAAACGCTTTTGCAGCTCCTCTGCAATCTCCCATGAAGCATCAGCAGGTGAAGATCCACTCCAATGCACCAGCCACTTGGTCACAGTTCGACCCCCACATCTTGCAGGTTTCCTCTCCAAAACAGCAATAGGCAACTTCTCTGATTCAACTTGAAAAATTGGTAGTGCACTGGTAGTGGTCACAGGTCCAGGAGCCCATTTAAGTTGAGAGACATGGAAAACATTATGAGTTTGAGAACCAGCAGGAAGTTCCAACTGGTAAGCAACACACCCAATTTTAGCCAAAATCTTGTAGGGTCCAAAATACCGTGGTGACAGCTTCTGATTACTTCTTCGTTGCACAGATTGTTGCCTATAGGG